>VWZV01010789.1:0-19066 GCA_013397155.1 Irena cyanogastra
GACCTGAATCACAGAGCAGGGACACCCCCAGCCCCACAGAGCAGCTCCTGCTCCCCTCCTTCCATCCAGCCCGAACCCAGGTGTGGTGGGGAGGGTTTCACACCTGTGGGACCACAGCTCCTGCACCCAGGGATGATTTCCCCCAGCACTGCCCCTCGTCCCCACAGCAGGACATCCTGCCAGGGGTGCTGGTGGCACAGCCTGGCCAGGAGAGCAGGAGCAGGGTGGAACGTGCAAGCTCTGCATGTGTCTCATCCCACTGCCCTCCTAAAACCAGCACTCCAGTGCAGATCATAAAAAACCCCTAAATCCTGCACTGGAGCACCCAGAAATGCTGCAGCACTCTTGGTGTGCTTCTGCTGTGCAAGGAAGGCCTTGGGGAAATGATTCCACAGGAATAATTCCTACCACAGGACTGTAGGGTGGTGGGCTTTCTGGTTTTTTGTGGATGTTTTTTTGGTATTGTTTGGGGTTTTTTGTTTGTTTTTGCTTTTGGGGTTTTTTTGGGGTGTGGGAGTATTTTTGGTGTTTTTTTTCTTTTGTGGGGTTTTTTTGGTTTTTTTTTTTTTGTTTTGTCTTTTGTTTGGTTTGGTTTTGTTTTTTTTTAATGGGTGGATGAGGCTGGTATGAGCTGAAGCTGGAAGAAGCTCACTTGGATGCACTCGTCCTAGCACAGTTCCAGGTTTACTTTCTGCGTCACAATCTCTGGGATTCAGATGGAAAAACCACGGGAGATCGCTCAGCCTGTGGGGCCAGGGCAGCGTCACCCCCCAGCCTTTGCTTTTGCTCCTTCCCTAAAAAGCAGGACCCCCCCCACCAAGGACATTGAGTCCTGGCCTCCACAGAGCCACCTCTGTGACAAGAAACTCACCGGGACACATTTCCTCTGTAGCTGTAGGAGCTGCTGAACAGCTGGAAAACACCAAGGGTGAAACCCCAGGAGCTCAGCCAGAACTCCGAGGTGGAATTTCACAGCCAGGTCCAAGGGGAGGTGACCCAGGCACCCACCCCACTGTCACAGCAGCACACCAGAGCATCCCAGCCCCTGCTTGGTGCCACCAGGACAAGAATCTGGACCATGCAAACTCCAGCTTACCCAAAGTGACATCCCTGTCCCCCTGATGGTGACGGGAGTGCTGCTTTTTATTCGCTGCCAGCCCGAGTGGGCCCCAAATCACGCTGGCATTATGTTATGATAATGCTGGAAGTATTATAAATGCTCTGTGTGCCAGACAAATCCTGGAGCAGGCTTCCAAATCCCCTCCAAATCCCCTCTTGCGTCTCTACATTCATCCATTCATGAAATCCAGAGCACAGCCTCAGCCTCCATCCTTCTGGGGCTCTTTCCAGCTCAATGGAAGGTGAGGCAGACTCGGGCTATTTCTCCTGGATTAGCCTTTTTTTTGGTTTTTTTTTGCCTTTCAGGTGCCAAATCTGCAGAGGAACCTGCAGGGCATTTAGGAATGATGTCCAGCAAGGCAACTGAGAGAAATCCTGTGGCTCTTTCTCCTGTCAGAGAGTGAAGTGTGTCTCATTCTCCTGCTCCCTGCAGGGCCATAGGAGCAGGGAGGTCCCCTCAGCAGAGCTGGCTGCCTTTATTCTCTCTGCAAACAACAGGGAGAGTTTATTTGGTCTATTTTAGGGGAATTCCTTTGGATCAGATGAGCTTCACCCTGGAAATTCCTATTTTTCTTTACAGCTGAACCGACTTGAGGCGACACCCCAATCTTCAGAACACTAAAGCAAAGAGTTCCCCACTTTTTGGGGGTGAGCAGACTTCTCCTCTGAGCCAGAGCTTTCAATTCCCTCTCCACTGCTCTTCAAGAACAGCACAAAAATCCCTAGACAGAAGCTTAGCTCTTGTCCTGGCTTTAGGAAAACAGCTCAGATCCGGGCAGGAGGGGGATCTTGAGCATTTCCTATTTATTCTGCTGTCACAGCCAGGCACATCGTGTTGTGTTGCCCATGGCTCCCAGGGAGAGCAGAGCTGGAGGGATTTCAGAGGCACCACTGCAGCTGGGAAATTGCTCCAAGGCTCTGTGGAACCCGGGCAGGGCAGGAACAGAGTGAGAACAACGGCACAGGGCTGTGCAGGGGGAAGGAACTCACCTCCAGCATGGGAAAAATGGGTGTGGAAGTGTGCTCCAAGGTGTATTCCTGCCCAGAACTGTGCAGGGGGAAGGAACTCACCTCCAGCATGGGAAAAATGGGTGTGGAAGTGTGCTCCAAGGTGTATTCCTGCCCAGAACTGTGCAGGGGGAAGGAACTCACCTCCAGCATGGGAAAAATGGGTGTGGAAGTGTGCTCCAAGGTGTATTCCTGCCCAGAACTGTGCAGGGGGAAGGAACTCACCTCCAGGATGGAACAAATGGATGTGGAAGTGTGCTCCAAGGGTTTTACTGCTCAGAACTCTGAGAAGAAAGGAACTCACCTCCAGTATGGAAAAAATGCATGTGGAAGTGTGTTCCAAGGGTTTTACTGCACAAGGCTGTGCAGGGGGAAGGAACTCACCTCCAGCATGGGAAAAATGGGTGTGGAAGTGTGCTCCAAGGTGTATTCCTGCCCAGAACTGTGCAGGGGGAAGGAACTCACTTCCAGGATGGAAAAAATTAGTGTGCTTCAAGGTGTATTTCTGCCCAGGAATCATTTTTTAAGCCTGTGAACAACGTCCTTTGGGAAGTGTCAACCAAAAAACCCACAGAGGGAGAGGGATAAGGGTAGGAGGAGGGCTAAACTGGCTAAATTTCTGGGACAGAGCACCGGGAGAGCAGGATCTGCTCCCAGCACTGTGAATTCTTTGCCCACTCTCTCGATCCCTGGGGATGTGGAGTTCCCATCACGCCTGGAGCAGGCTGTGTTCTGCAGTGACTGACAGCCCCTGGGGCCAGGCCTGTGTCTGCAGCAGGAGCTGGAGATTAATTGTGGGCCTCACCCCACGATCTCTGCTCAGCAAATCCCTCGTCAGCTCCTGGAGGTGAGTCCAGCCCTGATGGCCAACCCAAACAGCGAAAGTCAGGGGATGCAGGAGGAAAAGGGAGAGTCTTCCTCACCCTTCAGCCCTCGTGCTTGGCACAGGTCACTTCTCACTTCTCCTGCCACCAGAGCAGCAGAGCACGGGCAGGTGACTGATTCAGGATCTCCACAGGCAGAACATGAGCAGACACCACATCACAGAGGAACAGGACCCAGAGAGCAGCCACTGCAGAGGCACCTTCCAAGGACATTGATCCCAGAAGAAGCTTTGCCTTGGGGTGGGTTCCCCTGATGCCTCAGGTTTAACTTNAATCAGTTTCTGGCGACCACAGCAGGACACAAGACATCAAAGCTGCATCAACTGCTCCTCCAGCTAAACACAACTCCCAGCTGCAGCCCACGGAACTTCTCAAGGCAGGAAATGAAGGCCTGCAGGAAAAGTGGAGGGTGAGGGAGCCACTGAGGGCATGGCCAGAGAGGAAAGTGCTGACCAAGGCTTTCTGCATCCCCAGGTCAGGGATCTTGCTGAAAAGCAGCCCTGGAATCCCAGCAGCCTCTGGCACTGCTCATCCCTGCCAGAGAAAATGCACAGAAATGCCAGAAAGGACCACATCCTGTCCTCCTCTGGACTCAGATCTGCCCACTGGGTTTTGTTGGAGGAACTAAAAATTGCTTTTTTGCACAACTTTTTTTTTCGAGCCAGTAGAAATAGAACAAGGGCAAGAGAGAGCAAAATCATCTCGAAAGGCAAGTCTGCAAAAAGCACTGGAAAATGAAACACAACATTTGCCTGGTGTCCCTTTTAAGACAGCTCTTGTCATTTCCCAAGGCTTCTGCTGTGGCAACAGGAGAGGGCTGGAGGAGACTGGCAGGGCAGATGCCCAGTTTTGGGTTCAGAAAGCAGCATTTTGGCAGGCAGCAGCCAGCTTTGGCCAGGGGGAGAGCGTGTGCTCACACCTCGGTCCTGGAAGGTTTCTTGGTGAGCTTAGGCCAGACCTCCCCGAGGGCTGCCAGGAGGATGCAGCAGGGCTGAGGCTGCTCAAACCCAAACAGCCCTGCACTCTGGAGGCATTCAGAGCTCTCCTTGCCTCCAGAGGTGCATGGCTGCAGAGAAACCCCAGAAAGAAGCACAGCAACCAGGCAGGGAAGAGGAAATCCAACATCCCTGAGCCTGGCTGGGCTCTGGAGACACTGCCCTGGTGTGGAGGACCAAGGCAGCTGTGACACAGACAGGGTGACAGCCCCTGCCCTTTGTGTTCACTGTCCACCCCAATGGGTCAGGAAACTTTGGGAAGCCAGGTGGGAAAGCTCTCCCCCTGTCCTCCTGGGGACACTTGCACTGAGGGAGATCCTCGTGGAGACCCTCTGGCTTTTCTGTCCCAGAGAAGCAAAACCTGAGACTTGTGTCCCCTGTCCTGCACCCTGCCGGGTCAGCCAGCTCCCCCTGAAGCTGAGCACCCCCAGCATTTCCCCAGGAATGCCCCTGGAGGGGTGCAGGAAGGGATTTGTAATCCAGCTGGAATGGGAACGTACTCAGAGCCAGCTGATTGCACGTTTCTTCCTCTGCCTTCCCCACACCCATAAATGTTCAAACAGGGAAATAAAATCATTGATCAGCTGCCTTCCCATTATAGCAACTGCCACTGTCCTGCTGGCTTTGGCCATTTCCAAAGCCCTTACCACAGAATTAACTCTCTGGGAGAAATATTCTTCCTAATTGTTGAATTCCTTTACCAGAACATCATCCGCTCCTCGAGGCTGGCACAGAAACCAGAGTTTGGAGTTTCACACAGAAAGAAGATATTCTCCCCATCTTTTCCCCAGTGCCTCCATTTTCCTTTCCACACCCTTTCAGTCCCATCTCTGCCAGGTAAGCCAAGAAATCCCAGCCCTTGTGACCTTCCAGCCAAATCCTGGTGAATCCACTCACTGAGGTGGATGTTCAGGGGCACCAACAACCCGAGTGTGTGCAGACCAGTGCGAGAGATTCCAGAGTCTCTGCCAGTCCCTCACACTGGCCCACAAACTCCCTGAATGTCCCTGCAGGCTCTCACACAGACTGGTGGCACTCCGGGGCTCAGGATGTGCTCGCACCAGTGGGGACTTGTGGGACACGTCATTATTTCAGGAATCAGAGCAAATGCTTCCTAACCCCGTGCCAGGAGCCGTCCAGAAGCCCCTGGAGGCGAGGGGAGGAAGGGGATGTGGCAGATAAAGCACGGAGCAAATGGATGTTGCAGCAGCAAGACCCTGCCCAAGGCAGTGAGGGATGGCCAGGCAAGAGCTCTGCTCGCTGCGAATGACTGGGGAGGGGCTCCACAGCTGCAAACATCGGGCTCTCCTCGGGGCTTTCCCAAACATCTGGGCTCAGACACCTCCCAGCACTGTTGGAAGTTGTGCTGTCTGCTCTGACTGAGAGAAATTCGGAGTTTCACGGTCAGAGACCCAGGAACTGAGTCAGAGAGAGGCCCAGCAGGGAGAGGAAAGCATCATTTGTGGGCAGCTTCATTGATCAGCACTGACTTTGTCCCTCAATCACTGTTTTCCATCCCCTCCCACTCCCACTCCACACCACAGCACAGAGATCCCTCCTCAGATGGCCCAGCCTTGCTCAGCCATCTCCTGCTCCCCCAAAAGACAGCACTTGGGAAGCTTTTCCCTTTCAAGCAGCCTCAAAGTTGGCTCTCAGCACTGCTGGCACGAACGAAAGCGATTCCAGTTCCCCTTCCTCCTGAATCCCATCCCTCTCCGGTGCGAAGAAAAGGCAGAGGATGACCAAGGGAAGAGAAAAGCAACTCCGGGTCGCCTCTCGCCTCCCTCCCCTAACTGTGCACGGTCGCACGGAAGGGTGCGGGGCCACTGAGGTCCCCGAGAGCCCGAGGGAGCCCCGGGGCAGGGGCAGGGCTGGCAGGGCGATGCTGGCATCTCCCCTAAGCCAGGCAGCGCTCCCCGGGGAAAGCAGCTCGGTGTCCTCAGGCAAAGGGGGGGCAAAGCGATCTCCAGCACCGCAGCCCCCGGGACCCGCTCTGCGTCCTTTCCGTGCGCTGGGAGGGGGAGGAAAAATCGCTCGGAGTGTCTCCTGCTTCCTCCCGTGCCCTGCCCGCTGCATCCACACACCCTGTGCATAAAGGATCTGCGTCCTGCGCGGCTCAGCCATGCAGCGAGAGAGGCAAGAGTTACCTTATTCCCACAGCCAGAGCCGCCTTCTCTCTCCATCGTGGCCGGGAAGCTGCTCCCATTCATGCTTTAATCCCTGGGAACAGAGGCACGATTCAAAGCGGCTCTTCGCCCATCCGAGCGGGCTCCCCCAGCAACCTCCGCCTCCTTCTCTCCTCCCTTTTCTCCTCGGTTGTTGCGTCCGGCTTTGTGGTGCTTTTGTTGGTTTGGTTTTGGGGGTTTTTAATTTTTTTTTTTCTTAATCCAGAAAGCAACCACGACGCTGCTTCATCGCATCCCTGCCCGTGTTGCACTCGCAAAGAAACAGCCTCGGAGAGCTCCTCGCTCCTGCCTGGGCTCCGTGCAGCTCCGGCTCTGCCTTCTGCAGCGTGGCGTTCGGGGAAAGAAAGAGAGGGAGGGAGCGAGCAAACAGGGAGGAGGAGGAGGAGGAGGAAGAGGAGGAGGAGGCCAGCGGGATGCAGGAGGAAGGAGCCAGAGCGTGGCTGCTTTGTATCCAGAGCAGCGCCGACAGCCTCTCGCTGCCAGAGGAGGACCTGCGCTGCTCACGGTCTGTACCAACGCATCCCGCTCAGGCAGGGGCACCGCTCCCTGCGACAGCCAGCAGGGAACGCCAGGGAATGGCCCCTTGAGGAATTGGTTCCTGCTCCGCTCACTCTCATCACCCACCGAGCTGGCGGCCGCGGGCTGGGGGAGCCGCTCCCCCGGCTCACGGAGCGTGGGGATGGGGACAGGGGTGGGGACGGGGATGGGGATGGGGATGGGAGGGGATGGGGATAGGGACGGGGATGGGATGAGATGAGGATGGGATGAGATGGGACGAGATGAGGATGGGGATGGGGTGGGATGGGATGGGGCGGCTCTGGCTGGTGAGGGGGCTCAGCATTGCCCGGAGGAGGCTTGGAAGGTGACCATGTGCTGGGAGTGAGGCGAGGCTCCCCTCCAGCCCCCAGGCTGGCAGGCAGAGCTCAGCTCCACTTCCAGCTCTTCAGAGGAGCCCCCTCAGCTTCTCTCTGCCTGTGCCCACACTGGTGGCTCCCAGCTGAGCCCAGCTGGGCTTTGGGAGCAGTGGGCAGCACTCCTTACACGCCATCCCACTCCCCTTTCCCGTAGCACCAGCCTTCCCACGGCCCCACCCAAACAGCAAGTACCCCCACGTCCCTCCTGGGGGCTGCCCAAGGGTGCTGGCACCGGACAAAGGGCAGCAGGAGCCTTTTCCCACGGGAAGGAGGCTCTGGATATGCCTAGGGCTGCCCTTCACCTGTGACGTGTGCACCCAGCCCAGCAGGCACCCAGGACCCGAGTGTGACCTTGAGCCATGCACAGATCCGTAGGGATGCTCCTTTCCTCCTTGGGGATCACTTGGAGGAGGCAGGGAGAGCAAAGGTCTTGTCTCCTGCTGCTGCCCTTTAGCAGCTGACCCATGCCGAGCAGCAGATCTCTCCCAGCTGGGGAGACCACAGTGAGTGTGTCTCCAATTCCACAGCTGGGCAGTTTAACCTGAGCCAAAAGTCGCTGCTGAGCTTGGAGGAAAGGCACCTTTCACCTGTCCTGAGCTGCTTCCAGCCACATCCATCCTCTTCCAGTGCCACCATCTCTTCCTGTTGCAGTGGCCGTGCCCAGATCCACAGATCCTCCCCTGCTGTTCCCTCTCTGTAAGGTTACAGTGCCATGGAAACCTGTAGGTATAGACAGATTTACTTATGCTTTACCAAAAAAGGAAGAACAAAGTGAAAAAACCCAACATTGTGGTGACTGGGGAAAGCTCGAGCACGCAGGGATCTGAGAGCCATAGCGTGGGGCAACCTCAGTGATCTCCACCAGGGATTCTCACCATTTCCACTGGACTTCTTGGGTTTGAACCTACAGCATTCAGACTCCAGTTTTAACTTGTGCACCTCCAGGGGACGCAGAGATTTCTGCTGAGAAGTTTGGAAATCCAAACATTGCCCATAAATGATCGAGGCCCGCTGACAAATCCCAGCTGCATCATCAGAGGGACAGGGATTCCCACACTCCTTATCCCCGGGGGGCTCCACACCACTGCCTCGGGTGGAAATGAGCTTTGCTGAGCCTGTGCTGGACAAAGCAGGGAGATGATGCCTCCAGGGCACGCTGAAACACTGTCCAGGGCGCTGCTGGGAGGAAGGAGCTTGCAACAGCCTCTCTCTGCAAGCTGCACCTCCTCTGTGGAAGAACAGGATGAACAAGGACTGCCAGCCCAGAGTCCTTCATGCACAGCCAGGCAGCTCCTGCTCAGCCACCTCCTCTGCAAAGCACAGCAGCTCCTGCAATCAAAGGGAACGTGGCCTTTTCTTGTCCTTGGTCTCATTTTCTGCAAGGTACCTAGGGAGAGATCAGCTCCAAAGGCTCCTTGCCTGGGAATTTTGTGCCAGCTCAGCTAGTACTAAGGGTTTCACCGAGCTCCATGTCTATTAAAAATGCATAATGTCCACTTATATCAAAAGGGTGGATTCAGCCCCAGTGCTTTTCCAGCGTGTCCCAGGCTGTTATGGCATGCTGGAGATGGATGGGAAGGATCTGTCCCTTGAGGCCCATATCAGAATGAGAAAAGGGCAAATTCGTTGAATATTTCAGGGGGAAAAAAAATGAGAAGAGACATAAAAATGCTCCTGCCACAAAACCTTTAAACATCAAAATTCACGGGGGAAGGGAAGGAGATGTGCTACACCTGAGATTTATAAAAATTCTGGGTGAGCAGTAACATTTCAGGCTGAGCCCTGCACCGGTGCCTCAGAAGACTCAAAAAGGTGGAAAGCATTGGGAAAAATATCGAGGAAGCTCAGGAGGGACACAGAGAGGCATTGCCTCATCCCTGTGGACAAAAATTACGTGACACGCTCAGAGCTGCTTTTTGTGCTCAGAGGAGCAGAACAACCGTGCAAAGACACTGCCCTGACATTTCCCAAGGTTGTCCCTTTGAACCTCCACGTATCCACTCGTCTGCACGCCGGATGGGGCTGTGCCACACTGCCCTGGCCAAGTTCCAGGAGAGGGCCAGCAAGAGGGGAGTGGGAGGAGAGGGTCAGGCAGTCCTCCCACAGGATCCTGGATAAAGGGGGAAATGGGCTTTTTTCCTGGATCTAGGGAGCGGATAAAGAGGGAAATGTGCTCTTTGCTGGATCCAGGGAGTGGATAAAGGGGGAAATGTGCCTTTTTTGCTGGATCCAGGGAGCGGATAAAGGGGGAAATGTGCTCTTTGCTGGATCCAGGGAGCTTCACAGAGGATGTGAATCTAGAAGAGGCAGCATCGCTGCTGACAGCAGTGTGTATAAACAGNCTTTGCCTGGATCCAGGGAGCGGATAAAGGAGGAAATGCACTCTTTGCTGGATCCAGGGAGCAGATAAAGAGGGAAATGTGCTCTTTGCTGGATCCAGGGAGCTTCACAGAGGATGTGAATCTAGAAGAGGCAGCATCGCTGCTGACAGCAGTGTGTATAAACAGACCAGCATTTCCCTGCTCCCTCCCCCTTCTTATTATAGCACAAAACACCCCGAGTAAAACACATACACACAACAATCCACTATAAAAGGAAAACAAAGCCCGGAGCGTGAGCGCGCACACGCAAACACAGAGACACTGCTGGAGAATACAGCACAGATCCAATACCTTAAATGTCATTTTTTTAAATATTAATGCTCTGCTCCCGGCTAGCTTTATGTAAGGTTTGTTACCACAGGGCTGGAGGCACATGGAAACCTAAAGGAGATTCTCCCAGCCCCACACCCCGTGCCTGTCCCAGCCACCCTGGGGCTCAGCCCTTGACCCCGCTCTGTCTTGTCCTTCCCAGCTCCACAGCCAGGCAGCAGCAGCGCCGGGGCAGGCACGCTCCCTCCAGGCTGTTTTCCTGTGAGGAAGCAGAGCTGCAGCTCCCTGCTGTCCTCTCCCCGTGTTTGCCATCTGGCAGTGCCAGGCACGGACAGGAGCGGTGCCTCTCTCCGGGTGAACCACCAGCTCGTGAGCCCAGGCTGTGAGGGCAAAGGGAACAGCACCAGGGCAAACCCCAGTAAATATCAGGGTATGTTTCGGCAGAGCATGCACAGACACGGGGCTGGGAGCAGCTGGAGAGATCCCTGAGCCAGGCATCCAACCTGGCTGTCAGCCTCTGCTGCTGCTGCTGCCCCAGCCAAACTTCACACCTCCAGCAGCACTGCCTCCTCTTCCTGCCTGAGCACGGGAATTACCTCCCCCCAGGGAGCTTCCCCAGGTTATCAGCACCTCGTGGTGCCAGACTGGAGACAGACTGCCTGCAGAAACGGGGAGAGGAGTGGGATGGGCCAGATGCTCCTCAGACCCAGCCCTGACCTTGGTTCAAAGGGACAGCCTTGGGAAATGTCAGGGCAGTGTCTCTGTGTGGTTGCTCTGCTGCTCTGACCACCAAAAGCAGCTCTGGGTGTGTCACGCTGTAATCTTCATCCAGAGGGATGGAGCAATGCCTCCATGTGTGTCTCTGTGTCACTTGATGGTCCCCCTCACCTGCATGACAGCCCAGAGGTTGTGGGGGAAAAAAAAGCCAAATTCCAGCCACTTTGCCAAACCAACACCATTCCCCTTCTTCCCACAGTGGCTGTAGGTGCTCATACCCAGAAACCAAAGTAACAAATTGTGTTCACCCTCCATCCAACCAAACTCCCATAAACCCACTGTTCATGGTGCTCCCTCCAATCACCCCCGTCCATCCCCCTCTCTGGAACAGATCCCTGCTCCTGCTTCAGCTGTCACTTGCACACTGAGCCAAAATCTCCTCCAGCAAGCTCCTGCTGTCCTGGCTATACTCACCAAGGGCAGAGACCAGCAGGCTTTCCTGCCCTCCTTGAAGACAGGCAGACACCTTCCTCCCCGGCGGCAGGGAGGAGCTGCCCACCCCTCCAGGGCTCTGGAAGTGCACGGAGGAGGTTTCAACTCCCTGATCTGCGGGTGCAGCCCTGAGGATGCTTCCCAGCTGTGCCCAGCACGTTCAGGAGCAGGTCGGAGGCAGAGGAGGCAGAGGAGCCGTGGTGCTGTATCAGCAGGTGGTGCTCTCCCCCTCAATTAAACCCCAGCCTGGCGTTGATTCCCTCCAGTAAAGACCCCTCAGCCTAGCAGAAGCCCCCTCTTCTCTGCCCTGCAGAGACACCGAGCCTGCACAGCTCAGAGCCCGGGGGATGAGAGCTTTGCACGGAGCTCCCCATGGACAGAGGCGCCCCTTAACCTCCTGGAAGAAACTCTTCATGGGCTAAAAACCCAGCACAGGTGAGCTGAACTCAGGGGAACATCGAGAGGAGATGGTTTAACACGCTGCTGGGAGCTGGCAGAGTGCTTCAGTAACCCCAGACTCCTTGCCCAGCTCCAGCCTTTCCCCGATCGTTATCCTGGCCGGGATCCAAGGCAGAGATTGCTCAGGGAGCAGAACGGTGCAGACGGTGCTAAATCACACACAAAGTGTTCTGGGCTTTCATTCGTTGGGGAGCACCCTCTCAGCAAACAAACACCACCAGCTCTCTCCACGTTCTCTGTGATTAAGCTCCATTCCCACACCCTCCCCGCACCCCTCACACGGGTCAGGAACTCTTGTCCTTGCTGGATGCTGCGGCTTGAGAAGGGAGGAGGGGAAGCCAACACATGCAGGCACTGCTGGGATTACTGCTGGGTCTCTGGGTGTGCTGAGACAACTCCAAATGGGGACTTCAGGATGACAAAAGTCACAGACTCTGTGTTTTCAGGGGTCAGGAGGTTCAGCAGCCAGTCCAAGCCTGCATCTCTCTCTTCCTTAACACTCCAGCTGTGCTGCTGGCTCATCCTCTGCCCCACTTCCTGCTCTGCTGTCCCCACAGTTTCCACCACTGCTTCTCCAGACAGTTTTGGCTCTTACTGAGAGAGAACCTTCTTCAAGTGCAGCTTGTGACACTCTGGGATTGCAACACAATGAACTGATAAAGCGAGACATAGAAGCGCATAAATAATCATAATATCTCACGTCCCAAGATCACACAAGCAATTTAGATTCTTTTTTCATGTCCCGTTTATAAATATGCATTTCAGAGATGTTTTAAACCAACAGACCCTGATACAGACTTGCTCCAAAAGCTCCTGCCTGGCGTGTGGAGAGACTGCAGCTCTTTCCAGCCTCACCTCATCCTGGCAGGGTGAGCACAGCCCTGCAAATATCCACAGACCATGGGGGCACGGCACAAAAGAACCAGCTCCTGTGGCAGTCATGTCCCTGCCGTGTCCCCATTCCCTGCTATTAACCTCCAGCTCCAAATTTATTATTTGTGAGCTCCGTCTACATTATGTGACAACAAGGGAATCACATCACCTTGTCTGGGTTTACCAAGCTGCCACTAAACAAAATCACTGGGATATATAAAAAAACCTTTTGTGTTCATGCCTGGAAAAGGAAAATTAGTATGCAAACAGTGATAAATCCTCTGATGGTCACATTTATGTTTTTATCATGTAGTTAATCAGGAAGGAGTATGTTCAGTTTAGATACAGCTCCACACTTTGCCTCTCTAATCCGAATCCCAGAAGGCCCTTATAAAACCATAATCTGCAATGCAAAAATTGCAAAGCATATGGGAGTGTCTATAGATTTTCCAAATCACCTGTGCCCTAATTTAATATGAATAACAATTAGTTTACTCTTATCAGTTAATTGTGCCCCTTGTGGATTCAGCAGCACTGCGTCTCGTCACCGAGCGCCTTTGTCTGAACAAACTTTAATTACCCTGCCTCTCGCCCGGCCCCGCTCGCGGCTCCAGAAACAAAGGTGAAATTGCTGCTGAACAAACACCCCACCAGCAGCCTGAACCAGAGGGGAGCCAGCAGGCTGCTTGTGCCAAGAGCAAGCAGAGCAGCCCGGGGTTAACAGCAGCGAGTGTGACTCCAGCCCCTGCAGCTCCCAGAGCATCCCAGAGCACCCCAGAGCAGCAGATCCTCCAGCCCCAGCAGCACTGACAGCTCTCCTGCCCCATCTCCGCTCCAAGCTGTGCCTCCCAGCCCTGGGCACCATCAGCAGAGGATTGGAGAAAGGTTCTGCAGGTCGACTGCGTGGGGTTTCTTCCAGCAGGTGCTGTCAGGCTGCCTGCAGCACCTGAAGTGTCTCCCTTCGAGGCTCCCAGACAGCTCCTCCAGCCCGGCTCACACCGAGCCCGGATGGAGTGATCGATGCTGCAGCAGGAACGCGAGAGGGCTCCTTGCTTGTTGAATCCAGCTGGGTTAGTCAGGAGAAGTCTGAGGGTCCAGGTGGGGTTGGGGAGGGACAGGAGCGAGCAGGGCCACAACCACAACTGAAGGAGAACAGAGGCAAGGTGCCTTGAATCGGGGCAGGTCCAAGGTTTATAAGAGAGAAAAGGTAGGCGGGGTAAGGGTACAGAACATCCAATGGGAAAGGGAGGCAGGGGAGGAACCGAGGTGGGGTAACTGGGGAAACTCCAATGGGGGAGGACCAGGGGAGTGGTTTTACAAGGGTCACTAATGAGGTAACAGGGGGTACAGAACTTTCCAGAACAGGGGGTGGCCTGCAGTTGACTGACAGTGGCTTATTAGCATTGGGGAGCAGGGAACCTTGGGAAATGGGGCCAGGCTCTCACCCTAACTTTGACTGCTGCATCTTCCCAAGGCATCCTGGCTCTGTCTTCTCCTGACTGTGTTCCCCAGGCTTTATTCACCTTGGGTCCTGTGATTAGCGGAAGATTGAGAGCCCAAGCACCGGGGTCCTTTTTCCAGCTTTGCTGCAAATCCAAACTCCGGGTGCTTAAATCTGAGCCTGTTTCCTCACCCCTTTCAGTCCTGGTGTTGGTGGAGGTGATGGGCTGTGCACACACCCGCTTACCCAGCACTGAGGGATCACTCCTGCCCTGCAAACACCCTTACTGCCCCCAGGAGTGTCCCAACATTCACTTTTGACACGGGAAACATATTTTCCTTTCGAGGCGCAGAACTCCCCTTCGTGAATCGTACAACAACCAAAAAAGAGCAGATTGAGGACGACTGCTCCTGCTTCCATTTCAAACACTGCAGGGTTTTGCACACACACAGGCCTTCAATCTCAGTTACACCATCACCTTGGCAGCGAAACGTTACCTTTGCACAGCAGAGGATGCAGGCTACAAACCCTTTGGCAGAGCTGAAGGAACAGGCCTGCAGCGAGGCAGATAAAGCCTGTGGCGTGAGGAATGCTCCCACCCTGCTCCATCCAGCCCAGGAATGCTCCCATCCTGCTCCATCCAGCCCAGGAATGCTCCCACCCTGCTCCATTCAGCCCAGGAATGCTCCATCCTGCTCCATCCAGCCCAGGAATGCTCCATCCTGCTCCATCCAGCCCAGGAATGCTCCCACTCTGCTCCATCCAGCCCAGGAATGCTCCCACCCTGCTCCATCCAGCCCAGGAATGCTCCCACCCTGCTCCATTCAGCACAGGAATGCTCCCACCCCACTCCATCCAGCCCAGGAATGCACCCACCCTGCTCCATCCAGCCCAGGAATGCTCCCACCCCACTCCATCCAGCCCAGGAACAAGATGCTGGAGCCACAGAGGGTGTGCACCTTCCCCTCCTTGCATCCTGCTGCTGCTCCCTCTCCCCAGAGCACTTTTACCATCACCAGGGTGTGGTGAAAATTCTCTCTGCCTCTCCACAGCATAAAGTCCTGCAGATTTCCGCCTCACAGCCTTCAGAGCAGGTGTAAAAGAAGGATTCTCCATAATCTGTGCTGATCCCTGCTCCTGCCCAGCCCTGAGCACAGATGAGAAGGACTCTCACCCTGCTCAAGTCAGGGAATTCATTACCTGCCACATCAAATATGCTCCTCACCTTTCTGCTGCCTGACCTCTGCTCCTCTCCAAAATGGGATATCTCCACCCTTACCGAAGAATAAGCTGCTGTGAATATTTAATTGCTTTTATTACACTCCTGTAATGTTATCATGACCTTTCTATGGACTGTTTGGATGTGCCTCTCACCAGGTCATTATTTTTGAGCCATAGGCTCCAGCAGAACAGAAACATTAATCAGCTACAGACAGCAGATCCAAAGCTCATGGTATTTGATCTCTCCTGGTGAGAAAGGGAGGCCACAGGCTAGGCCAGGCTGAGCTCTGGAATTCTGGCGATGCCATGAAATCCCTGATTTTTCCCAACAGTTCCTCCCACCTCTCTTGGTGATCCTCTCATCAGCTTAGCAAGCAGCAAAGCAAAAGCAGCCACAATTACAAATCTTAAATACGGCCAAGAGCAACTGGAGCAGAGCGAGTGGGCAGCCCGAGCTGCAGTGGCCAGGATGATTCTGCAGGCAGCATTAGCTGCCTCAACAGCAGAGTGAGTCACTCCCCCAGCTAATTCCCAGCTAAAGAGAAAAATCAGGCTTTGACTCTCCGTGGAGGGACGAGCAGCAGCACCTTTGCAGTTCTGATTTCTGCTCCCAGCCGTCCCACAGCACGATGGCAAACACACGAGGCACCAGGCAGCACGAGCTGGCAAGAGACAACAAGGGCTGTCTTTTGCCCATCTCATTCTTCTCAGAACAAAGCCACGGCCCAGACAAGGTTGCTTTGGCTGAAGCTGGAAATATAAACCCGACAAAAGCTCATCCTGCAGACCTGGCAGCTTTGGCAGCGCTCAGGCAGGGCTGACGGCCTCAGCCTGTAAATAAATTGTTTCTGGTGAAAGCAGAGGAGCCATCTCATCCATCTCAGGTGCTGCAAATCCACTGCTGGCCTTTCTGAGAGACTGCACTATATTAAGGGAGCTGTTTAAATGGCTACCAGCTCACCAAAGAGCCTTTTCATAAACAGAAATGTAACATTTGTTAAGCTGCTGTGGCTGCCCCATCCCTGGAAGTGTTCCAGGCCAGGCTGGACAGGGCTTTGAGAAACCTGGAACAGTGGAAGGTGTCCCTGCCCACGGCCTTCCAACCAAAACATTCGATAATTGGCTGAATTTCTAATTATTGACAACCCTCTCCTCTTTCTCCCCCAGTCTCCCAGCTACTCATTCCTGTCTAGAGAGAGACAAACCTCCAGCCAAAAGTGAGATAATGTCATGTTCCCTCTGAGGACAGAGCCCAGCCCAGGGGAGGGACTGCCCAAGTCCTTGCAGGAAGAAACCCCCAAAACCTGGCTGCAGCCTGGGGGACTGCAGTGCTGCAGGAGCAGGGACAGCAATCCCATTCCCATCCTCACTGATGACTCTGATGCCTTGTTGGGGCTACCTAAAACAGAGGCCAGGCAGAATTAAGGGAATAAAAAGCAGTTCTATTTATTGAAGGGCTTTCAGGTACATTTTGGGCAGACAAAGCCCCCCAGGGGCTGCACCCAAAATGGACTCACAGGTTTCACACTTTTATCAGTTTGGTCCATTTGCATATTGGGGGTTAATCTGCCAATTCCAGCTTCAGGTAATGAAGTCATTGACCCCAAGTTTGCTGCCCCCAACTCACTTTTGTTCCCATCTCTCTGGCCTGAGGCAGTGAGGTGTCCTTGATTGCCAGGCCTGGAGAGGAATTGTTGTGTCTGCCCAGAATGGGGAAGCAGCAGCTGACACTGGGTATGGAGTTTAGAGTTACACACTAAAGAACTGCAGGGTTACAAAGAGATGGAAAATATAACCCTGAAATCCTAAGGCATCAGCACAGGCACAGGCAGGAAAGTGCTCAGCACCTGGACACGGGCACAGCACAGCAAGGTTCCCTGCAGGAACACAGCCCTGAGCTCACTGAGCATTCCTGTGCAGGGAGGGAGGGCTGAGGGAGCTCAGCCCAGCATTTCAAAGCACCACACAATTATAAAAACCACCAACAACTAAATAAACACTTTGTTGCTGGGTCTCAAAGCCCTTTTGCACAGCTGCTGTGGTGCCTCTGACACAGGCACAGCGACGGGGCTGAGCTCTGGCTCGGGCCACAGGGACCTTCTCAAACTGGCCCAAAGTGTGCCCAGAACTAAATAAACCTGCAAATGCCCAGTCTAAGGTCGTGTTGGATGCTGACCCAGTTTCTCCTCCCCTCTCTGTTCCAAGAAATGCAGCTGTTCAGGGAATCAGATCGTTGGGGCTCGCTCAGAGCCTGCCTGGGCACGGCGCTTCCCTTCGGGCTCTGACTGCAGCACTAGGACAGCAGGCTCTGCTTCTGTGACAGTCCAGCAGCTCATGTCTGCTCAGGTAAATTAAATATGGCCCTGATTAGTTCTGATACACACAAGCAGCCCCTGCCAGCAGCTGAGGCATGAGCAGGCATGGCAGGAAAAACGTTTTTCCCTCGCCATGAAAGGAGCAAATGCAAGAACAGCCCGGAAAACACAATAATTTCCCATCCGTGTGAAGCACAGCATCATTCCCACCCAGCAAGCCACTTCCAGAATTCAGAAACACATCTGGATCGACCACAGGGGGCTTTGTGCCCACAGCCACTTCTGGAATCCTTCCTGAGACCAGGCTCTGCACCCACACACACGGGGGCCGGTCCATGCCCAGCCTCTCCTCACCTTGGCACCCTGGCCCCAGGTGGGATGGGTTCCCTCGGGCACAGGCTGATGGAGGGAGCAGACAGAGCCTGTCAGGAAGGGTCAGGCTCAGGGCTGTCTCCTGCACTCAGCTCCATCCTGCTGCTCTGAACAAACCCTCTCCACCCTCCCTTTGCCTCCCCCTGCCCTCGGGCAACACTCAGGGTGCCGTTCCCTAAATGCTGTGGTTTTTATTGCATGGGAAGCCAGCTGGAGGCAGGCTGGGTGAAGTGGGCCTGCTTTTCAGGCAAACTGCTCAGCAAAGCTGGGAGGGAAGGGAAATCCTGCAAAGAAGCCAAAAGCCTGGGACAGAGGATGGTGTTTCCTCTCCTCTCCTCCTGGTCCCTCACCATGGGGTCAGGAAACACCTTCTGGTTTAGAACAGGGATACAGGAAAGGCTGAGTTTTGGAGATACCAAGTTCAACCTCAGAGCAAGGCACCCAACAGATGAATAATGGAAAAGTCTGTAGCAGCTCCACGTTTGAGTTTGCACAGACATTAGCACTTGAAGCAGACTCAGATCCTGCTGCTTCACCCTTCCCTGACTGATTCCAGCATCCAAACTCGGTGCAGTACTGAGGGCAGGGAAACATCCCATGCAAACAAAGTGAAATATTAACTTCTATTTGTAGATGACTTTTTAAAGGTGTCTGTGAAATACTGCTCTGAAATACCACCCTGAAATACCACCCACATCTTTTAGCTCTCCCCTGACTAACCCCTAGTCACACACTCCATCTGAGCCCAGGCTGCATCTCAAGCAGCAGAATTGAGCACAAAAGTTTTATTTCTTCGATTCTAAGACTAAAACAGCTCAGGACACACCTAAGGGTTGGATGCACAGCTCATCAGCTTCCACTGAGAAAGGAAAGACCAAGTAAGTGATACCTGCCCCTAACTGCCACTCCCAAAGACCCCAGAGCAGTGTCCCCAAGGACCCAGAGCTGTGATCTCTGTCCTCTCCCTACAGCTGATATCTGTCCATAATTGTCACTCCCTGCCCCAAAGCAGCATCCCCAAGGACCCCAGAGCAGTGTCCTCTAGGACCCCAGAGCTGTGTCCCCAAGGACCCCAGAGCTGTGTCCTCTAGGACCCCAGAGCTGTGTCCCCAAGGACCCCAGAGCAGTGTCCTCTAGGACCCCAGAGCTGTGTCCCCAGGGACCCCAGAGCTGTGGATCTCTCTCCCTACAGCTGATACCTGCCCTTAATTGTCACTCCCTGTCCCAAAGCAGTGTCCCTAAGGACACCAAAGCAGTGTCCCCGGGGATTCCAGAGCTCTGGATCTCTGTCCTTGCCCTGTAGCTGATACCTGCCCCAAAGCAGTGTCCCTAAGGACCCCAGAGCTGTGTCCCTAAGGACCCCAGAGCAGTGTCCCCAAGGACCCCAGAGCGGTGGGCCCGTAGCCTCCCCAGGGCGGC
>VWZV01010789.1:35333-58584 GCA_013397155.1 Irena cyanogastra
GACAATCCCAGTGACAATCCCAGTGACTATCCCTGTGACAATCCCTGTGACAATCCCAGGACAATCCCTGTGACAATCCCAGCAGTTCTGTTCCTAATCCAAATTGCCAGAGCTCCGCACCCACCTGTTGCATTTCCAAGAAGTTTTTTCCTGCTTTTGTGAAGATTTTGAGCCACTGAATCTCTAATTCTGTCAGCTTTTCACTGTGGCAGTCGTGGTTCACCTGATGCTGGCACCATCAGAACAGGGTTGTTCACAGCAAAACAAAAGCAAGAGAATAAAAGGTTTCTATGGCTCATTTTTAATTCCAGTGGCTGCATTTCCAGAGTCTAAATATTTCTAACTGGAGCTTATGATTTATCACCTGCAGTCTCCTACTCATTCAATAAGAACCAGAGAATTTAGAAGTTATGGCAGGAAAACTTTTAAGAAAGAAATCTTTCTTTTCCTGATAACATTCTTCAAAATAAGTGGAAAAAAAAAAANCTGCTCCAGCTGGGGACCAAGGACAAATGATCCAAATCTCAGCCCAAGAGCACAAACAACGTGGGCTGGAGAGAGAAAAACAAGCAGGATGGGAGTGCAGAAGCTAAAGCTGGAATTGGACAATGAACTCCAAGGTGCAAATGGAGCAGAACTGATCCCAGTGACAGAGCCCGTGCCCGGGCTGCATTTTGGGACCATTTTGGTTCATCTTGGGTGCAGCCCTGGCTGGGCTCTTGTGCTGCCCAAGGTGCATCCATGGAGGAAATCCTTTTAATAAATCCCTGCTTTATTCTTTAACTCTGCCCAGCCTCTGCTCTAGGGCAGCCTTCCGAAGGCATCACTCCCTGCCCAAGTCACACCTGGAGGCCCTTTCACTGTTTATTACACACCATTAATTAGTCAGGCTCCTCAGGGTTCAGTTAAGTGCTGCAGCAGGGGCTGTGTCACCAAGCCAGCACAGGGAGGTGACAGAGATGCTCCTGTCCCTACAAGATGATGCAGCAGCTCCCCAGGCACAGCCAGGTCCCTCAGCTGCTGCCTGCTGTGACAATCCCAGGACAATCCCTGTGACAATCCCTGTGACAATCCCAGCGACAATCCCTGTGACAATCCCTGTGACAATCCCAGTGACAATCCCAGGACAATCCCTGTGACAATCCCAGTGACAATCCCTGTGACAATCCCAGTGACAATCCCAGTGACTATCCCTGTGACAATCCCTGTGACAATCCCAGGACAATCCCTGTGACAATCCCAGCAGTTCTGTTCCTAATCCAAATTGCCAGAGCTCCGCACCCACCTGTTGCATTTCCAAGAAGTTTTTTCCTGCTTTTGTGAAGATTTTGAGCCACTGAATCTCTAATTCTGTCAGCTTTTCACTGTGGCAGTCGTGGTTCACCTGGTGCTGGCACCATCAGAACAGGGTTGTTCACAGCAAAACAAAAGCAAGAGAATAAAAGGTTTCTATGGCTCATTTTTAATTCCAGTGGCTGCATTTCCAGAGTCTAAATATTTCTAACTGGAGCTTATGATTTATCACCTGCAGTCTCCTACTCATTCAATAAGAACCAGAGAATTTAGAAGTTATGGCAGGAAAACTTTTAAGAAAGAAATCTTTCTTTTCCTGATAACATTCTTCAAAATAAGTGGAAAAAAAAAAAAGGGTGTAGAAAAATCAATGCAAAAACATTATTTCTAAGTAGGATGTGTTATAAAATGCTCCTAGAGGCATCAGCAGGTCTAGGATTCCCATAAATAAGTTTTCCATAATCAGTCAGTATTTAATTAACACCCAGAAACTGCCTGACAGGATCTAAATGGAATCTTTAAAGCACTTAATTTAGCAAGTGTTGCTGAAATGTATTGCAAGTGGTTCTCCTGGCCAGTTGTTTCTCTCCCACAGATGCAAAAGCTTTATCTCAAGGGCAGCTTGTCTGCCTGAGTTTGGGCAGCCTGAAAAGCTACAATTCACTTTCAGAGTGGATCTGTTTAATTCCTCCTCTTTCTCTCAATTACAGCCCCTTCCCTGAGGAAAGGCAAGCGAAGAGAACCTGAAACAAGGCAGCAGAAAGCAAGAGGGCATTTCCCAAAAAGTGCTGCAGGAATAATTACTGAAACTGCACAGCTCTTGTTCTATCAAACAAATTGTTTTCAGAGTGATCCTGGCTCTCCTTGCTGATTTCTGCTCACATTCACTTGGGCACGTGTGTCTCCAGCTGCCTTTGTACCAGCTGAGCTTTGCCTTTGATCTCTTTATTAGCAGGGCTCCCTGGGAATGTGTTTTTATTTAAAAACCTGCCCTGGGAAATGTTCTGTTGCCAAATCAGTCCTGGCCTGGCCGTTTGCTGAGCCAGGGTTGAGGACTGACACCTCTGGTGCAGACCAGGAGAGATTTCCTGGAATTTTCAGTGGGAGAAGGAGAAGGATTTGATTTGTCTGGAGAATCTCACCAAATCCCACCAAAAACCCACCCTGCCAGAGGCACTTTCAGAGAGGGTAAAACCAGAAATGGAGAGGCAAGGATTCCTCTCCAACATGATTCCACAGCCTCCAGACATGGGGATTTCAGAGATTCCTCCACCCACCTCTGGCATCTGTGTATTTCACAGGTCATGATGGATTTTTCCTTTTTTTCCCCCATTAATTTGTTCTAGCATCACTCTGTGATTTTTCATTCTCACAGAGGTGCGAACAACCTGGAAAAAAATCACATTTCTTCCTGGATTCTCACTGTCTCTTCCATGTTTTGACCTGAGTGAGACACACAGACCATTCTCCATTATTTAGTGATTCCCACTGCTGTGCAAACCCCTCCTTGCAGCTGGGGAGGAGCAGAGGCAGCAGAAATGATGAGCACTGAAGCCCCACAGCTCCTCTTTCTCCGTGGAGGGCCCTGCAGCAGGGTTAGCCCAGGGAACAGAAATTCCAGCTGACGTGGCTGCAGCTCGGCCCCAAAATACGTTTACAGAGCTCCCCCTGGGCTGACACAGCTTTTTCCTGAAAAAATCCATCCATTTTGATGGATTTTGGGGTCCATCAATTCAGGGACCCCATGAATTGAGGGGTCCCTGCACTGCAGGACAGATCCCAGAGCAGCGTGGCCAGAGGGACCCTTCCCACAGCAAGGGCTGGAGGGAATCAGCCTCTTCCAAGCCCCATTCCCCAGAATCATTCAGGCTGGAAAACACCTCCAGGATGATCCTATTTCTGATTGACCACCTCCTTCACCAGAGCATTGAGTGCCATGTGGTTGGCTCATTATTTTATGCTAATAAAATAGCATTTTATTACCCTTGGCTCTTGAAAATACCCTGCTCAGGTGGGCATTGAAAACTCTGTGTCCTTCCCATATTAAAATTTTGCCAATTTCCCACCTCACCTGCAATCTCCACTGCACACAGCCCGTGCACTGAAGCTCTTCTGCACCTCCAGGGCAGGTGAGGTATCAAAGTCACCAAAGACACAACAACTTGAGCCCCACAAAACCCATTGAACTCCTTGCTGGAGGTGCAGAGCAGCTCCCCGAGGTGTCCCAGCCCCATATCAGAGTTGAGGGTGTTCTGTCCCATCCCTGTCCCTCCCCAGCTGTCCCCTCCCAGAGGAGCAGGCCCTGGTGCTGGGCAGTTTCCAGGCAGCTGTGCCCATTGTTCCCTCTGCAGACAAGGGATGTTTGCAAATCTGTTTGAATTCCCCCAAACACAGCCATGCCAGGTTTTTAGCTGATTGCAATGGACACGAGATAATTCACACGTTGGAAGGATTGGTTCACAATGAAGAATGATTGTTTTTTAGCCTGGTAAGGAAGGGTTTGAGAAACAGCCATTTGTTTTTTGTGAAGCTCAGGCATTCAAAGCCATTCACAAAATGGCTACAAATAAGAAGAAGGCAGCATCAGCTGAGAGAAAATGATCTGGGGAGGAAGCTCATGCTGGCCATGTGTGGTTTTCCACTTTTTTTTTTTGGCAGCAGGATGTGAGACACTGCATGGAGCATCTCCCTGCCACTGGAAGCAAAGTCAAGACTAATCTCAGTCCGTGGGCTCGGTTTGTGTGCAGATCTTGCTCCCAGACTCAGCAAAGCACGGCAGAACAGAGCCAAATGTCCACCCCCAGCTGCTGCAAACGCTGCTCCCAGCTCAGAGCATCTCCTGCTGCTGGGAGCTAAGTCAGACCTAACCCCAGCCTGTGTGCAGAGCTCGTTCACAAACACAACCCAAACCAGGCTGAACCAACCCAAACTGCTCACAAAAACCTCTCCTAGCCAGGACAGAAGGGGAAGGTGCTGCCGCCGCAGTGCTCATGTGAAAAACACGTTTGGTGTCTTGTGAAAATGTAAAAAGTTTAATAAAGGACAATAGGAGACAAGGAACACAGAGCAAAGGTTATTGGGTCAGCCAATCCCTGTTATCTTTGGAGATACCCCTTAAATCCTTTTTAATTACATCAACCTGCTGCATATTCATCGATTCTTTTGCATAGTAAAATTTTTTTCCTAAACTAGTTTACATATTCCAGGAACTGTTTAGCATGGCTCCTCCTTGGGTCTGCCTTTTTAGAGCATGGGGATTCCTTGAGTGTGCTTTTAGTCCTTTTTTATCATCATCTTCAGTTTTGGGCCTTGGTTCTCACTGCCTTCAGATGGTGAGTGCTGACAGTTGGCAAACCTGTAGCAGATATATATATGTTCATATATATTAACATATATATGTGTTCTTCATGTGTCCATTGGATGTGATCCCACCCCAACAGGCATTTTAACACAAGCACACTGATGTCAGCTATTTCACTAAGCTTAATTAACAACAGAAATGAAAACTGTGTCTTTTATAACAAAGTTGCTTCAACAGCACACATATAAAATCCATTTTAATGTCTGCAAAAAGCCAATATTATAATATGTGTCAGAGGGGATGTGGCAGCTCTGAGCACGGGGCATTTTTTGGTATTTTGGAGTGGACTCCAAGCAAGGGGGAATGTTAGCAGGAGCCATCTCCTCCCTGGGGCTGGCTGCTCACTAAAATAAGACATTTATAGGCAGTGAAAAAACCCAGAAAAATGGCTCAGAAAGCGCCTCTAGAAAGATTCTGCAAGATGAGGGTGACACAATCACCCTGAGCTGAAAGGTGCTGTGCCCAGGTTGGGAGAGGGGCAGAGTGTCCCCGCATCACCCAGGGCTGGAGGCACCCAGCAGCTGCCAGGGCTGGGCACAAACACACAGTTTAAAGCACAAAATTTAAAATTTTTAATTTAATTTAAAGCTGCAGCCCCAGAAGTGCCAAGCTCACACTGGCATGACAGAGTATGCCACCTCACCAGTAATTAATTCAGCTCTGCAGAGCTTTCCAAGAGCCTCACACAAAAGGTTCCAAACAAATGCGAGGCATTGTTAAGGAAACGCTCAGTCTTTTCAACAAATTAATTAATTAGTGGTGTTTCCTTGCTGACAAGCATTATCTAATGGCAGTGAAAGCACCAGATCAAACAGACATATCCCATTCCACAGCCAATCCAAGGATGGGGAGTGGCAGGGAAGTGTCTTGAGGGTTTAGCAGGGGAGCACCAAACAAACAGGCAGCCACATATGTCTCATTTCATTTAATATCTGCTATCTGCGTGTGAATAAACATTTCATATCGCACCTTTTGATGGCTGCCACAACAATATCTCAAAGAGAGGGCTCCTTCTTCGCAGGGAAGGGAAGCTGCTGGCGTGTGAGAAGAGGGAGATGAAAGGCAGCCTTGCAATGTAGCTGCAGCACAGCCCCAGACCTTTTGAACCGCTGGGATTTATGTGTCATTAAATAATTAACTCAATGATGCATGAGAGAAAGTGATGTAAAGGACCTCCATTAATTGCTCTCGTTGCAGCAGGCAGCAGGTCCTGGTGATGAGATGTAAGCAGGGTGAACTTTGTTTCGGAGATTGCCTTTTAAATGCAGTCATAAAAAAAGTGACAAACGGCTCGCTCCGATGCGACTTTTGTTTGCTGGAATGTTTCTCTTTTTTTTGTGTGTGTTGCAGCGTCTTTGCCTTAAATTAACTGACATAATCAGATGCCAGGCCCAGCCCTGCCCTTGTGCCATTGGCTTTGTGCTGTTCTCTCTCCCCTCATGAATTCCAGGGACAGCGAGAGGCAAAGCAAGGCCTGTCTGAACTATGGATTTTTAATTAATTTATCTGCTGCCTTTTATCTTTCAGTATTCACAGGCTGGTATAAGCAATTTGGTTTAAACTGCCTGCTGCATTCTGCCACCTCTCTTGGGATTATCCTGTAGTCTAATAGGATATAATTCCTGATTGTGTCAAACTCTCAGTGCTTTATTTAATCCTGCTAGTTTGTTTTTTTTTTTTCAGACTTTTTCTGCATCACCCTTAAACCCTTTCCTATCCTGCTGCTCGCAGCCTCTGACAGACTTTTCCTGCAGATTCTGGAAGGAGGAAGTTCAAGTCAAGCCTTGGATTTAATCCCACTACACTGAATTAAATATTGGGTGAGGAATTGGAGTAGAAACAGAGGACAGACCATAACCTACACGCTGAGCTGAGCCCTGGCAAGCCTCAGGGCAGCTCCAGGGTCGGGATTTCAGCTGAATTTACAGTGAAGCTCTGTTTGTTCTTCCCACCTGTTGCATTTTTAATGAGCAGGGTGAGAACTGCTAATGGGGGAAAAAGGCAGCGCTGGAACACCCACTGATTTAGGATTCTGGTGAAATCAGAAGTCAGATGGGGGCATTCCCAATCCCAGCTTTACCGGGGGGGAATGAAGTCTCTCACAGGCTGGGTTTGTGTGGCATTGCCTGCGCTGTCACCTTGGCTCTGGTGACATAACCTGCACTTAACCTCAGAGGAAGATTAGGATTATATGATCCAGATGGGGCCACTTCAGGCAGGTTGCTGCTTCATTATTTAAAAGATTAAAAAAAAAAACAACAAAACAAAACAACGGAGAGAGGACTAATTTGGTGCCATCTGTTCTGGATGAGGTGAGAAAAATTCTGCCAGGCTTTCATGTTCACCCCTGTCCGCTGGGTCCAGTGGGGATCCATTGTGGGGATCCATTGTGGGGATCCATTGTGGGGATCCATTCCCACTGAATGACACGCTGTCACCTGGGCTGCTGCCACCTCTGAGCGGGCACAGGGGCTGGAGAGAGGCTGAGAGAAGCTCTGGCTGCCCTCAGCAGATGGCCCAGGGGTGGCCAGCAGGAGCCCAGGGGTGGCCAGTGCTGAATGGATCTCCCTGCCCTGAGCCAGCAGCCCAGGGCACCAGGCTGTGCAGGCTGGGGGACACTGGATGTCCAAAGTGGTGCCTTAGGATTTCAGCTTTTATATTTCCATCTATGTGTAACCCTGCAGTTCTTTAGTGTGTAACTCTAAACTCCATACTCAGTGTGAGCTGCTGCTTCCCCACTTTGAGCAGACACAACAATTCCTCTCCAGGCCTGGCAATCAAGGACACCTCACTGCCTCAGGCCAGAGAGATGGAAACAAAAGTGAGTTGGGGGCAGCAAACTTGGGGTCAATGACTTCATTACCTGAAGCTGGAATTGGCAGATTAACCCCCAATATGCAAATGGACCAAACTTACAAAAGTGTGAAACCTGTGAGTCCATTTTTGGGTGCAGCTTTGTCTGCTCTAAATGTACCTGAAAGCCCTTCAATAAATAGAACTGCTTTTTATTCCCTTAATTTTCATTTTAGGTACACCCAAAAAGGCATCAAACCAAAAAGTTCCCCAGTTTGTGTGGGGAAGCACAGCCTGGGCTGTTTCTGCTGGGGGGATGATGGAGAGGAAGGGAGGGGAGAAAAGCTGATCCTGCAGGATTTTTGCCCAGAAAAAGGGAGACCCCAGTGTCAGCCTGGAGGTGGCTGTGTCATGAGCTGAGCAGGACAGTTCCAGAGCTGGATGTCACCTGGGCTGGGAGGCTGTGATGGCAGCAGGAAAGGATGGATGCTCTGCTGGCTCTTCAGAGCTTTTAGCTGCTCCCAACTCCACGGAAAGAGGCAGATCCGACTCTCCGGGATGTGGGAATGGCCAGGCAGAGTTATTCCCTCACCCTGGCTCTGCTCTCAGGGAGCACTGACAGCTCGGAGTGAGGAACTCCCCCAGTCAGTGCTCACTTCCAGGCAAAAATCACCTTGATCACCACAGCGAGAGAAAAGGGTGCAGCTAATGAGCTCTTAATTGGGTGGGATTGGCACTCAGACCCCACTCCAGGCTTTGGGAACCAAAAGGAACGGGCTTCCCATGCAGGCAGTGACATCAGCTCTGGTCTTCACACGCTGCCTGGAATGAGCTTCATTAATGTTTTCCTCGGTATAATCCATCATCCCTTCAACAATGCATTTCTGACAGTTAATTAGACTCCACAGAGTGGAATAAGCAGCGCCGTGTCTGGAATTATAATCCGGTCCTGGAAAACAGATCACAGGAGGCATATCAGCAGCCCAGGCTCTTGGACATCTTAAGGAGTTTTGATTCCAAAAGCTTGGTAAACTCTGCTTAGCAAAATCTGCAGCGTGTTTGCCAATGGATTCTTTACAGAGGAGTCAGGAGTCTCTGCTCATTAGCAAAACCCCAAATAAATGAACCCATACATCAATAAATTCAGCCTCTCTGAGTGAAGGTGAGCCCTGAGTGTCATTACCTGCTCCAGGTGACACTCAGGCCATGAGAGATGGAATCCCTGGCAAATTTCCTGCTGATTTCAATGGGGTTGGGCATGGGAAGTCAGACTGTATTAGAGGATGGAAAATCCTGCAGCAGGGACCTGCTTCAGCTGGCTTACCTGGGATGTTTGGGGTTTTTTTTTGGAATGCTGCTGTCATTTGCTGGGTATTCAGAACAAACCCAGGAACTTAGGAGTGGCTTCTCAATGATGAAAATGCTCACACTGAATAATCCAGCCCTGAGACTGGATCCATAACTCTGGGGATTGCCTGGGTTAGGGAATCCTGAGGCAGGAGAGCTGCTGGGGAGGCACAGCAGGGGATGGAATGAAGGGATGAGTGTCCTCTCCAGGACAGAGCTGGCTCCGTGATGAATGGCACCAGGCAGCTGAGATGTTTTTCCAGAAGGTGCCCACTTGCTTCAGACATGCACCAGTGCTGTCACCTCGAGGGCACAGGCAGCCTGCAGTGACAGCTGGCAGTGCCACCAAGTGTGACAGGGAGAGCAACGAGTTTAAACAGAGCCTGGGCCACACCTGGCATCCTCTGCCTCTGTCTTCTCCCTCTTAATTGGTTTTTAATTTACTGCTTATCTAGGCAGTGTTTGAGAGACGTCCCAGACCTCTCTGGCTGAAAATAATCCCTTGAATATGGCTGTGAATCTTTGGTTGGAAAGCTCCTGCAGCCATCTGGAAGTTTCCTTGGGAAAGGAGAGCCAGTGCCTTCAGCTTCTCCCCCAGCCTGTCCCTGCCCACAAATCCCTTGTGCTGGGCAGAGCCTGGGAGAGAGGGATAAAATCCCAGTGTTATTTTATTATTTTATTAAAATTAATTATTTTATCAATAATTAATTATTATATTATCTATTAATAATTATTTATTAATAATTATTTTTCTTATATTTAATTCTTATTTATAAATAATAATTTATTATTTATTATTTTTATTCTTATATTTTCATCTTATTAATATTTATCTTAATATCTTTTTCTTATATTTTTATTCTTTTTATTCAAACCACGGCTCCACAGCAGCTGCAAGGCTCCTGCTCCCAGAGTGGAATTTAAGCCTCTGTGAGAGTTTGGGCAGCTAAACCAGGGCTCCCCCAGACCAGCTGCCTGAGGATCAGCTGTCCAATTCCTGCTGGTGAGCCAGGAAGAACATGATTTTAAACTCAGGTTTTAACTCGTTTCCTTCTTCAGAGGAGTGTGTTCCCCCCGAGGCAGGCGCAGATGACACAGAGAAAATTTTCTGGGCACAAAGCCTGCTCCTGATGTCCCTGCTCCTGATGTCCCTGCTCGTCCTGCAGGTGTCAGGTACATGAACTGTCCTGCTTGTTAGGAAAATTAATCTACAAACACCTGAGGTTTGTGTCCAAAAAGGAGACAGAGGAGTGCTGGAACTTTATTCCAATCAAGGGAGAGGCCATGGGGCATTCCCCTGGGTCTCTCCAATTTTTGGAGGACGCAGCCTCCTTTTTATCCCAATTTCCCAGCCCCATTTCCCTCTCTGTTCCCCATTGCTGAGGTACTTGAGAGGTTCAGACTTCCCAGAACGCCTGATCCCAGAGATTTCCCTCTAATGTAGAACCCTGCCTTTTAATTTTTAATTCTTATGGAATTTAGGGGTTTTCCCCATTGCTTCTTCCATCTTTCAATGTCCAATTTCATTTATCAGCAAACCTACAGCTTCTTTATAAAAGCAAATATCTTTTTCCATTCCCCAATCAGTGGAATCCTTCCCATTGTTTCTTTTCTCTCTCAGTGCTGGTTTTACCCACCAGCAGAGCCACAGCTGGTTTGGAAAGGCAAATCCCTCATTCCTGTCCTGCTGAACCACAGCCTCCCCTCCTGCCTTTGTTTCGAGGAGCAAATGCAGCAGCAACCCCCAGCAGCTGCTTTGGATTTCCTGCACAACGCTCCTGAGTGCAGCCAGAGAAAGGGATGAAGGATTTCAGATTTCAGATTTGAGATTTCAGGGGTGTGGGGGTGATGGAGCCTTGGCAAAGGGCAAAACCTCACTGCTGGATAAAGAAAACCAACAGAGTGAAAAAAAGGGCCCATTTTCACATTATAATCTGTTACAACTTCCCAATTTCCACTTCTCCTTAATCTGAATTCTTATCACCAGGAGGCCAAGGAGAATCTCAGTTCTGCTTTTAGATTTATTTTTTTTACATATTAGAAAACATATTAAAAATATTTTTGTAATTACAACACCGACTCCAAGTGCCTGCATAAACTGAGGTGTTTATTATTATTCTAGCTGTTCATTTTTGAGGTTTATGGGGTATTTTATAGGGTGGAAGAAATTTGGTTTAGATATTTTATTTTTTAGGGGGATTGATAATGAATTATGAAAGATTTGGAGGGATACTTTGTGGTATTGGTTAATTGTTTATTGGCAAATTGATTAAGTAGGTTGAGAATGGGGGTTTTTTGGATTTGAATAAGTTAAATAAATGGTATTTAAGTTTGATGTATTGGTTAAGGTTACTTAAATGTTGGGGGGGATTTTTTGTTCTTTTTTTGGGGGAGTTTTTTGTTGTTTCTGATGTTGTTGGGTTGTGGGGTTTTTTGTTTGTTTTTTTTTGTTTGTTTGTTTAGTTTTTTTTATTTCTGCTGGGAACCTTAAATGAGGCTGCACCCTGAACTTTGAATCTCTCTCTTTTTTTTTTTTTTTTTTGATCTCATTGTGCTCAACTTGTAGGTATTTTTATAGCAATGCCAGCTGGAGTGAAGGGAAAAAAAGTGAGAATTGGAGCAGAAGATTGGACACACAGCTCCCAGCAAGGAGATTGGACACACAGCTCCCAACAAGGCTCCCAATAGCCACTCATTGATTATTCTGGCTGTAAATTGCATTGATTATGGTAATGAGGTAATGAGGAGGTGCCAAAGGGGGGGACAGCAGGGCAATGTCTGGCTGGTGTCTGCTGGAACTCACAGCCTCAGCAGCTGCTGCACCCAACATCCCAGCACATCTGGAGCTCTAAGGAGGGTCCTCAGTCAGAGCACGAGATGAATAAACCTAAAGACTGGTCCAAAACTGTGTGTTTAAATGTGTTATGTTGTTAAGATGGTGTTACTTTCCTTTTGATGTCTGTACTCTCTTGTTCTGAGTAGTTCTTGAATCTGTACTCCTGGTTCCCGGTTTCATGTTCCCCAATCCCCTGTGTTCCTAATTCCCCCCTATCCTTAGTTCCCCCTAACCTCCCACCAGGAAAAACACCTCTGCTGCTCTCCTCCTGCTCGTCACACTGAGGACTCCGCCCACTATGGTAATCAGAGAACTCCCCATGATGCCCAGCGTGCAGAGGAAGTTCAGTTCACACCAAAAAGCCCCTAAAGCAACGAGCCAGCACTGAATCCAGGCCCACGAAGGACACCACCACATCAGCAGAGTGTCAAGCTACCTGTTGAGGACTCCCCACCTCCTCGCCATAACTGCAGGAAGACCTTCCCCCTGGCCTTCATGAGCCAAGCTGCTTTCCTGGGAATTGCTGTGAGGAAGGAATCCCGACTCTGCAGCGGGAGCAGCAGATTTGAGTCCCGTCTCCTCCTCTGTGGTGCCCAGCAGGAGCAGCAGTGGTGCGTGCAGCCCCTCGAGTTCCCCTCCCATAGCTGATCCTAATAAAGGCTTTTTAAAAGGAGAAGAAGATCTCCTGGCCTGTTTTTATCAGAGCAGGCTGGGATTGTCACACCTGCAGGAGCAGAGGGGAGCTGCTCTGCCCAGGGAGTGACTGAGGGCGCCTCTGCCAGAGCCAGGCTGAGCCCAGCTGTTCCAGCTGTTCCAGCTGCTCTGCCAACCCAGCTGGGCTTCCACAGCTCCCTCTGGAAGATCAACCCCCAATATTAAGTAGGTTGAGAATGGGGTTTTTTTTGGATTTGAGTGAGTCAAATAACTGGTGTTTAAGTTTGATGTGTTGGTTGGATTTGATGTATTAGTTTGATGTACTGGTCACTGGCCAGGTGACACTCACAGCTCCTCTCCTCCTCACTGAAATGCCTCCAAAAGCTTCCTTTTCCTGCTGGGGGGAGCCAGTTTTGCAGTGTGGCCTTTGCCAGCTGTGGATTGATGAAGGGCAGGTGTTGGAGAAGAGATGAACTCCACTTGCCCATCTCCCTCGTGGCAGGGCTGGCAATTTTTCACAGGGGACAGGGACATGAAGGATTATCAGCTGCTCAGACACAGCCCCGGGAGATAGCAAATGAAAGCCAAAGCAGAGCTGGAATTCCTCAGCAGATATTGGATTTCTTGTGTCATTTTCTCCTGCCACCCAGGATAGCTGAGGTTTCTCCCTTCCTCTGGCGTCAGCGAGTGGGAATTCAGCTTTCAACCATGTCCTGAGTTGGCTATATGATGCCTTTATAATTTAATATTATTCATTTTTATACTAATAAATACTTTACCTATTAAAGAAATACTTTTTCCACTTTTCCCATTTTTTATAATTTAATATTATTCATTTTTTATACTAATAAATACTTTTATCCACTTTTCTCCTAATAAATTATTTTTTTCCCAAACCAAGAACTAGAAAACACCATTTTAAATCAACTTCTCCCAAAATAAACCCTCCTAGAATTTCTTCCTACATTTTAACTCTAAACCAAAACCAATACAAACCTCCAACCACCAACAGATTAACAATAGAGGGGTTTAGCACAAAAACACAAAAGAAGAAAGCCCTGTAGCTTTGTTCTGCCAAGCCTGGTAAATATTTTGAGCCTGCTCCTCTTACTCTAAGGTTACACAACATTAGTGCAGAATGGAAATGTCCTGTCAGGCACAGAGAGTGGCTGCTGCACAAATTCTTTCCACACTATGAATATAGATCTTCCCCCATAATTGCAACGCAATCTCGATCTGCCTGTGGTGATAAAGAAAAAAAAAAAAATTTAAAAAAGCTGTTTAATTTAATTAGAGTCCATTTGGAAACCTAGCAGCATGAAATAATTTGATTTACAGAAATAAGCCTGGCTGGCTACAGACAGCATTTCTTTGTGTCTTATCTTGGGATAACAGCAACTGCTACATTTCAAACCTCAAACTGCATAAACAGTGTGGCCAGAGAGAGCCCTGAGAACATTTCAAATGACGTCAGGGCATTGCCACTTACTCAGCTCCCTGTCCTCTCCCAGGCAGAGATGCTAAAAATTCTGCTGGAGCAACATTCGCCCCTGAGGAAATTGTAGTTAATTCCTGTCCAGCCTGTCCACTGCAGTTTTCATCCTTCCCAAAGGAAGCAGCTCCCACTAAAATCTCCTTTTCTGTGGGTGAGGCCACTGCTGGCATCACATTTTATAAAGAATGCCCTAAAATTGTTTGTCAGGTTTAACATTAAAAATTTTTCATTCATTCTACAGCAGGTGAGTACTAGAGGTAAAAAAAATGTAGGACAGGATGAAGATTCTATGGACAAGCTGGTTAAAAGAAGTGGTTATTACTCTTTTTGTCAAAATCTTAAGAGGAAAATGCTTCCCTCCCCTCCCCAATTTCCTTTGAATATATTTTAAAATTTGTTTTCTTACTGCTTTGTTTGTTTGGGTCTCACTAAAATTGAAAAACCTGAAGAGAACAAAGTTGCTGCAAAGCAAAACATTATCTGATATACAAAAAAAAAAAAAAAAAAGAGCTTTTCTTTGTGTTTACTCCCATTTTCAACTTCCATTACTTTTTGGAAAAGCAGAAAAACAAATGATACAACCACAAATTCTTCTGTTGCTTTGACATTTTATTTCTTCCAGGAGTGAGCTACAAGAGAGAACAGAACCTTTCTTTGAAGGTAAGAGGGAGCCAGCTGATTATTTAGGTGATCTCTTGTATATCACAAATGTCACATTTGCCATGATATCCATCCATTTATCTCTGCTGAGTCCAGTAATTTCATTTAAATTAAAGCTTTTCCATCCCCTAGGACTCAACACTAGAAAGAGATCTTTTAATTTGGTTTTAGCAGCATAAAGGTAGGAAAATCCCAGCATTTTTACCTTTCAAAAGGAGCAGAACCTGCTGCTGAGTGACAGAACTGAAGAAAAAGAAGCATGAATGTGTATGGGGGAGACTATTTATATATTATAGATGCAATATAATAATAAATATAACTAAAGCCACAGGAGCCTTCTCAACCACAAGGCAGACACACACAAAAGTTATAAAAATCCATAAAAACAGCTTGTGTGTGCATTTCTGTGCACAGGTGTTTCCATGCATTAGGTGGAGAACCCAGACCTACAAAATTGCCTCTGTGTGTGAGGTAAAGGCAAAGGAAAAGGGAATTAAAGCCATAAAAATGCCTTATGCAAATAAAAGAGGGACAGGGAAAAACACAGCCCCAGGATGGCACAGGAGAGAGGTGAGAATTAGCAGCTCTGGGGACAGGTGAGTTGTTCCTTCCCCTTCCTTCCTGCTCCTAGTTTTCATTTTATGGATCTGAATTTTTATTTTGTGGATCAAAATTTTTATTTTGTGTCTTTTGTCCCTCCTGGGGAAGCCCAGGGCTGTCCCTTCAGCCATGTCCGGCTCACCCAGGGCTGCTCCCAGCAGCTGCACTCAGGCACAACAAAAGCTGCAAATGCTGTTTGGGCAACACTGAGGCAGCCCCTGCCACTGCTGCCAGCCCGGATGGCAGAGCTGCAGACAGCTAATCAGCAGTTATTTTTAATTATTATTATTATTATTATTTACACTGTGATCGGCATCCGGCAGCCTCAGCCAGAGAACTCCAGGGCTCATCTCGAGTTAAAGTGCAGCCACTGCCTTGGATGAGCCTGGTTCCTGGTTTAAAAAGGGGGAAAAAAGCCCATCAGAGTTGTAGAGTGGTTCAAACAGAAAAAAGAAACCCAAACAACCACCCAGGAATTATTTCAATGTCTTCAGGCCAGACTGGCGGTGATGGAACTGGGATAATCTTTGGGTTTCAGTTGTTCAAACTCTGTCCCAAGGAGAATTATTTGTAAGAATAATTCCAAATAAGAGGACGCAGATGAGGATGCAGCCCAGAGCCAGCATGGATGGCACGGAGTGAGGCAGAGCTGCAGATTCAGCCATAATTAGTAATTATTATTTACACTGTGATCAGCATCTGCAGGCTCAGCCAGGGAACCACTGGGCCAGACCTGCTCCAAGGCTCATCTCAAGAGTTAGAGTGCAGCCACCACCTTGGATGAGCCTGGTTCCTGGTTTAAAAAGCGAAAAAAACCCCATCAGAGTCATACAGTGGTTCAAACAGAAAAAAGAAACCCAAACAACCACTGTGAAATTTTATCAAGGTCTTCAGGCCAGGCTGGGGGTCGTGGGACTGGGACAATCTTTGGATTTCAGTGGTTCAAACTCTGTCCCAAGGAGAATTATTTGGAAGGATAAATCCAAATATGAGGATGCAGCCCAGAGCCAGCATGGATGGCACGGAGTGAGGCAGAGCTGCAGATTCAGCCATAATTAGTAATTATTATTTACACTGTGATCAGCATCTGCAGGCTCGGCCAGGGAACGGCGTCCACTGGGCCAGCCCTGCTCCAGGGCTCATCTCAAGAGTTAGAGTGCAGCCACCACCTTGGATGAGCCTGGTTCCTGGTTTAAAAAGGGAAAAAAACCCCATCAGAGTCATACAGTGGTTTCCCATGAGGGAAAAAATGGAAAAATAAAACCCAAACGGCAACTGTGGAATTTTATCAATGTCTTCTGGCCAGACTGGGGGTGATGGGACTGGGACAATCTTTGGGTTTCAGTGGTTCAAACTCTGCCTCAAGGAGAATTATTTGGAAGAAGGACCCAGATGGGGACCCAGATGAGGATGCAGCCCAGAGCACGCTGGTGCTCTTGGTTATTTCTATTCTGGAAGAGCCCAGAGGCCTTGATCAGCATCCACACAGCCAAACCATGAGCTGGGAGCACAAGTCTTCAGCAGTGAGGGGCACAGGGGTGGCTGCAGGTGGGGTGAAAGGGGAAAGGGAAGCAGGGCTCAAAGGGCCACCAGGCCCAGCTAACAGTGCTTCTCCCACCTGTCCCCTGTCCTTTCCCAACCTGATGCCTCAGGTTTTGGCTTTTCTATTTGTCAGATTCTGTGCTGCTTTAGTGTGTGGGTCTGAGTTCATATCAGGGCATGGTGAGCTCTCTGCACAGAGCAGGGAGACAAAACAATTCCTGCTCCAGCTGGGGACCAAGGACAAATGATCCAAATCTCAGCCCAAGAGCACAAACAACGTGGGCTGGAGAGAGAAAAACAAGCAGGATGGGAGTGCAGAAGCTAAAGCTGGAATTGGACAATGAACTCCAAGGTGCAAATGGAGCAGAACTGATCCCAGTGACAGAGCCCGTGCCCGGGCTGCATTTTGGGACCATTTTGGTTCATCTTGGGTGCAGCCCTGGCTGGGCTCTTGTGCTGCCCAAGGTGCATCCATGGAGGAAATCCTTTTAATAAATCCCTGCTTTATTCTCTAACTCTGCCCAGCCTCTGCTCTAGGCCAGCCCTCCCAAGGCATCATTACAAGACCCTCTGGAGCAGGGCCAATCTCAGCCTGCCAGTGTAGCTTCTCCCTCCTGTCAGGCTGCACTTCCATAAACCCCATAGCCCGGGTTTCTCTCTTTATTTCTCTACCTGTTGACTCTTTTCCCAGCCTCTCTGGCCAGGCAGGAGCAGGAGACAGGAGCAGCTGCTGTGGCTTGCACTGAATGCCAACGAGCTCGCGAGGAAAGGTCCCTTTGTAAACACGCCTGGTGATCAAAGGGCTGATGCTTGCTGATATTTTCAACATTAATAATCTCCCAGCTGCCTCCCTCGATTCTCTGGCTGCCTATTTACCTCTCCTTCATGGCACACGGAGTGGCAGAGCTTAAAACAATTGGCTGGCTGGAGGGAAGGGAGGTGGCTGGGTGCAGGAATTCACCTGAAGGAAAAAGGAAAGTATTGGTATTGCACAGAAAAGCATCAGATATGTGTTAAAAAAATCTTTGTATTGTCATATAGTGCTCCTGGCACAGACAGAGGCATCTAGAGATGCGTGCATGCACACAAAAATGCTGTGTATTCACAGCCCAGGTACTGCACGTGTCCCTGTGCCACTCCTCCTTTGCTGCCCACCACGCAGGGAATCCAAACGTGAGGGGTTCATCAATAAAACAGGAAAATTACTGCCAAAAACGAACCTTGCCCATGCAAGGGGCTCCCAGCAGAAGGCAGTTTTGGTGCTGGTTTGTCTGTTTGCTGAAGAGCAGCCGGAAGGAAGCCAGGAGTGGAGCTAAGCAGAGGCAGGAGCAGCTCCAGCAGCACCGCTCTGAATGACAGCAAAGGGAGAATATTTGGGCCAAGTGCTGGCTGAGACAGAGCCGAGGATGCAAGGAGAGGAGATGTTGTGCATGGCTTGGCTCCTGCTGTGCTCTGTGGAGCAGGACCTGGGACGTTCTGTCAATCACGGGGACGGCTCAAAGCATCCCAGCCTGCTCCTGGTGTCTGTCCTTCTGCTCAAGGAGAAAGCTGTCATCAGAGCTGGTGATAAACCCTGCGTGCACTGGGAAAATGTCAGCTGGCACTGAAATCCAGCCAGCAGCAGCGTGGCAAGCAGCAGAGCCCAGAGCAGCACTCTGCCAGCCCGGCAGGGGAAATACTGCACATCTGCCTGGGGGATGGTTTAAAATGAGGGGGAAATACTGCACATCTGCCTGGGGCTGGGGGATGGTTTAAAATGAGGGGGAAATACTGCACATCTGCCTAGGGGATGGTTTAAAATGAGGGGGAAATGCTGCACATCTGCCTGGGGGATGGTTTAAAATGAGGGGGAAATACTGCACATCTGCCTGGGGCTGGGGGATGGTTTAAAATGAGGGGAAGAATCGGGCAGAGCACTCAGGTGAGCCTTGTCCCAGCTGGGCTCTGTGCTGGCTGTCTCAATCCTTTAATTCCCAGCATTCCAGCACCTGCCTGTGGCAAACCACGGCGCTGTCCAGGATGTTCTGAGTCCCTGGGTGTCCCTGGGTGTCCCTAGGTGTCCCTGGGTGTTCCCTGGGTGTCCCTAGGTGTCCTCTGGGTGTCCCCGGGTGTCCCCCGGGTGTCCCTGGGTGTCCTCTAGGTGTCCCCCAGGTGTCCCTAGGTGTCCCTGGGTGCCCCTGGGTGTCCTCCGGGTGTCCCTAGATGTCCCCTGGGTGTCCCCCGGGTGTCCCTAGGTGTCCCCTGGGTGTCCCCTAGGTGTTCCTGGGTGTCCCCTCGGTGTCCCTAAGTGTCCCCTGGGTGTCCCTGGGTGTCCCCCGGGTGTCCCCTGTCCCTTTGTGCAGCTCCTCGCTGGGAGCTATTGGGACAATCTCTCTCTCCACCATCAGCCACTCAAGCTAGACCTGCAGCCAGGCTCCCCAAAGCACAGGGGAGTCAGAGATATCAGAATCAAGGTCCATTTTTAATCCATTAGAGCCTGAAAATGCCACAAAAATAGGACTAACACTGAGTCGCCAGCAAGGGTGGGAATTTATCACTACAAATATTTTGCTTTCCTTCTCCGTGGTACTTAAGGGCTTTCTAAACTCAAAGGTCAGCGAGAAACTGCTGAGAGGAATCACAATCAGAGAAAATATTTCCAAAGGGGGCGAGTCTTTCTGCAGGAAACACATGCCCAGACTGCCAAGGAAGCGTGGCCGTGGCTCTGCAGCATCCCAGGGCTGTGCTGTGTGCTGGGAACGTGCACTCCAGCTCCAGCTTCCATTCCAGCTGCATTTCCTGCCCCAGCCCGCTGAGAATTCCAGGCTATCTGAATGCCTGCCTTATCACCACATCCCCAATATATGCAAAGCAGGGCGATGTTGATGTTATCTCTCGCTGGGATGTTGCATTGTGTTGCTGCTGCAGGTTGGGGATTTCACTTCCCTCCCTCCCTCCCCGCACAAATAAATTCATTTAAATACAGCAGGTGTATTAATTGAAGTCCTGCTCCTGGGGCATCAGGAGCAGGGCTTTAATTCCTGATCCACGAGCATTTCAGAAAGGACACCAAAAGCTTCTTCCTTTGGTGCTTAGTTAGAAGAAGACCAGAGATAACCGGGATAGATTCACACCGTCGGTCCTTCAGCACTGGGGGCTGCAGAAGTGGCCAAGCTTGAATGGAATTTCTCCCTCTGCTAAAGACAAGGCTGGAAGAGCTCAGAATTATCCTGTCCAAGGGAGAAATCCCTCAGCATCCTGCCCTCAACAGCAGCAAGAGCAGCAAGAGCAGCAACACCGGCTGCCCCTGGCGTTGGCAGGACGTTTATTCTGGTTTTTTCTGCCTTAGCAGAGGTTATTCATTGAGAACCTTCATCGGTGAGGATGGCAGAGGGAGAGAGAGAGGGGAGTGTGAAATGCAAACATCTGCTGGCTCATGGGACAGATCCCAGGGAGAGAGAAAGGAAAGGAAAAAGGAAAAGAAAGAAAAGGAAAAAGGAAAAGAAAGGGGAAAGGAAAAAGGAAAGGAAAGGAAAGGAAAGGAAAGGAAAGGAAAGGAAAGGAAAGGAAAGGAAAGGAAAGGAAAGGAAAGGAAAGGGAAAGGGAAAAGGAAAGGGAAAGGGAAAGCTGCTGGCAGCAGTCACTGGAAGATATTTAAAGCACAGAAAAGCAAGGGAGCTTGCTTGAGAATTATTCTAGTGGGATTTTTTTTAATTGTAGATGGTTTTAGGCCTCTGACTAACAGAGCAGGATCTGAGCTGTGATAAACCTGCAGGACTGTGGAGAAAAGGCAGAGCCAGCATCTCCCTGGCCCTCGGAGCTCCCTCTGCAGATGAAAGAGGAGCCAGGCTCTTTTTGCACTGCATTTTTCCATATGGAAATGTTTACAGAAATATGGAATTCCCCAGTGGCCAAGTGCACAGGGACACACTGGCTGGGAGGACAAAAGGCAGCTGGAGCCCTGGGCACACTTATCTTTCACTGGGGCATGTTCAGTGAACACAACAGGCTCCAAAGAGAGCCCTCCTCACCCACCTGAGGGTGTGAGCACTTGTGAGTGCATAAAGTAAAATAGTGGGGGAAGGAATGAGGAAAGAGCAGCACGTTTGTGATGGAGACAGGTAAATAATTGCTCTTTTAAATGCATCATTTGCTGTGGGATTCACCACTAGACAAAATAGAGGTCTAGAGGATTTTGAGAGCAACCAATGTACATGCTGAGTGGGGCCTAAGCTACTGTAAAAGATGAAGAATTAGAGAGAATCACACAGAATTCACAGAATCCCCAGGTTGGAAGAGACCTTCAACATCATCGAGTCCGACCCAGCCCCAACACCTCACCTAAACCCTGGCACCCAGTGCCACATCCAGGCTTTGTTAAACACACCCAGGGATGGTGACTCCACCACCTCCCTGGGCAAACCAATCCAATAGTTTATCATCCCTTCTGTAAAAAACCTTTTCCCAATATCCAACCTAAATTTCCTTTGGTGCAGCTGGAGGCTGTGTCCTCTGGTTCTGTCAGTGCTGCCTGGAGAGAGAGCCCAACCCCAGCTGGGCACAGGCACTTTTCAGGAATTGTGGAGAGTGATGAGGTCACCCTGAGTCTCCTTTTCTCCAGGCTGAGCACCCCCAGCTCCCTCAGTGGCTCCTCACAGGGTTTGTGTTCCAAACTCCGCAGCCTTGAAGAAGAAGATCCTGGAAGATCCCTCTTCCCAGGCATGTAGGTGGGACTGAGACCCTTCCAGTGGGTTTGGACACTGCTCCTTCTGCTTCTGCTGCTCCTGTGCCCGGCTGGGAGGTGCTAATGAGGAGCTCAATTTGCATTCAAGGGCCACTTAGGGCTGGGTCCAAGGCCACTTAGGTCTGGGTCCAAGGCCACTTAGGGCTGGGTCCAAGGCCACTTAGTTCTGGGTCCAAGGCCAGTTAGGGCTGGGTCCAAGGACAACTTAGGTCTGGGTCCAAGGACCACTTAGTTCTGGGTCCAAGGACCACTTAGATCTGGGTCCAAGGCCAGTTAGGGCTGGGTCCAGGAGCTCCTGCTGCTCCTCTGGCTGCCAAGAGTCTCCTGAGCCTGCCATGGGGCACAGCCAGTGTCACCTCAGCCAGTGTCACCTCAGCCAGTGTCACCCCAGCCAGTGTCACCTCCCACCACGGGGGAGCAGGGATGTCCCCCCAGCCAGCCAGGCTGGAGCAGGAGGGCTGGGGACACACAGGATGGGGCTGGATCCCTCCAGGATCATAGAGAGGAAGGATCAGGGAATGTCCTGAGCTGGGAGGGACCCACCAGGATCATTGAGCTCTGCACAAACATCCCCAAATCCCACCCTGGGCATCCCTGGAGTGCTGTCCAGCCCCTCCTGGAGCTCTGGCAGCCTTGGGGCTGTGCCCATTCCCTGGGGAGCCTGGGCAGTGCCAGCACCCTCTGACAGCAAAAGTCAAAACCCCTTGCAAGAGCATGGAAATGGGCAGATAAAAAAACTCCCAGCTGTGTGATAAAAAAACTCCACAGTTCTGGGCTGTGGGCACCCCTGGTATTGGATTTCTGCCATTTTTATAAGGTTAACAAATTAACATCTCTAACAAACCTTGGCCAATTAGAAGAGCAGTTAATTAGGTAATTTTTTCCCCCGGGTACTGCCCCATTTGAGTTGGTCCAGGGCTTCTTTGCCCCATTTATTGCTGTGTCTCTTCTCAGATTCTGATTGGAAAACAAAATGTTCTTCTTGGAAACAAGAGCAAACAGTATTTCAGGAATGTGTTAGAAGTTTAACTTATCACTCTAAAATCCAAGAGAAAGGGTAGGAAAAATACCAGGAGCTGTATAACCACGTATTAATATTCTACAAAGCTACAAATACAGGAAAAATGTACAAAAGCTGAAATCTTTGGGCATCAGGGGGAAGAACATTTTCCTAATATCCAACCTGACCCTCCTCCAGCCATTCCCTCAGTTATCTAACACAATGGTCATGGCACAAACCAGCACAAAGCACTGGAGCAAAGGAGCAGGATAAACAACAGCCACAGTTCCCTGATATTTCATTTTAATTACAGAAAACCAGTAGGAAAAAAATGTGCATTGTGATAATCAGATTATTTTTCTTTTCAGATCTTTTTTTTCAGCCAGCAAGCAAATAATTAGACCTTTGCACAGAACCAGTAAGAGAAAATGATATATTCCTGTCCTGCTTGGGTGAATAAAATATGCCCTGAAATAGCTGCAGTCTCATGGATATCAAGAATACTGGTCAGGGTTAAATCTCTCTTTCTTTTCAATTATTTTTTTCAGAAATTAAAGCCAAATGACAATAAATCATGCTATAAAAATTAAAATGTCATTTGCTTTTATCAGAGCTAAAATTAAGCTGTACACACACTGAAGATATAACAAAGGGGAAGAGAGAAAGGGAAAAAAAGGATGATAATGGATTTTTCATATACTTCAGTGCAGTTGAGATGAGTCACGAGGTCTGCATCTGGAACTGGGTCACAGGACTTTTTCAGACTTAATGTTCTGGTCTAGACAATTAAAAATTAGCCCAAACTGAGACTCCTTAGAGACTCCTCAGACCCTGAGGAAAGGCAGGACAAACTCTTCTCCCCTGCTCCCAGCTCTCTGAGGAACTTCACAAAGACTGAAATCCTTCCTTCCTTCCTTCCTTCCTTCCTTCCTTCCTTCCTTCCTTCC
>VWZV01010789.1:58665-77350 GCA_013397155.1 Irena cyanogastra
TTCTCCTTCTCCTCTCTTTTTGAGCCTCCCACACCTTTCCCCTCGAGGCCAAGCTGAAGTTGGTGGCCCTGATTTGGGCACAGGGGACTGGGGAATGTTGACAACCAACCCACACAATTCTTCTGCATAAAATTAACTAACCAGCCCACAAAGGCCTTGAGCTGGGCTCAGTCCTGGCCTTGTGACAGTGTCACCAGCCCCTAGAGAACATCTGGGTTAGTCCAGGATCAGAGAACTCCAAGCCTGGCTTTGCAGGGTCTCTCTTGCAGTGTAAATATTGAATATCCCCCCCAAGAGCACAGAGCCAGGCAATGTCCAGCAGGCTCCAGGCTGGTCAGAACTCCAATTATTTTATTCACCAACCTCTCCTCCTCCCACATTCTGAAGCCCACAAGAGAAGGAGCTATTTCACCCCTGAAGAGGGTGTGAAATGGCATTTGTGTTCTCCCAGGGCATTAAGGTGGAATGAGGGAACATCCCCTTGGCTGAAGGAGGTGGTGGAGTCAGCGAGAGGAAACAGGGACAACAAATTGCATCTGCTGGCTCCAAAGTGGGCAGAGATGTGGCTGCTCATTATCCCAACAGAGCTGAGCTGCCTGAATCCTCTGCCTGGCTCTGTGCAGCAATATCAGGAGAAAGAAGGATGAAAACTTAATGGGAAAGCAATGAAATATGACCAAAGCCTTGTAATGATGGAATATAATGACTCGTAATGAAGCAGAGGTGGGAGAAAAAATAAGCTCAATTCTTGTGAAACACAAATAAGAGACAGGAACAGTGCGAGGAGGAAGGGGGGAGTGAGGGAGAGGAGAAAGGAAGCAGCAGCTGGAAATGACTTTTAACTTTTCCACTTAATGTTTTAAAACCAAAAAGCAATTACTGCCAGGCTGGCATTGCCTTTCTGCACATTAATTTCCTATTATGAGTAAAATTAATGAGTTTAGCAATCTCCTCGTCCTCACAGAGTTGTGCTCTCCATTATTTGTGTTAATAATCCTCCAGGGACTCTGACTCCAAAACTCGGTGCCACGGCCTGGTTCTGTGAAGTTTAAAAACAGAAAGCAGAGATGAGGTGAGGATGGAGACTCCAAGAAATGGAAAGTGATAACGGAGTGAAGAGTGAAAGGCATTCTTTATTCACTGACCCCTGTGGTTACAACCAGTGGGACCTGACGAGGGGAATTCTTGTACTTTTGTCCCAGTGGGAATCAGGAACAAAGGTGAAACCATCCCAAACCTTGCCTGGCAGATTTAGAGCTCCAGAGCTCAGCTTGAGGGCTATTCCCAACCTCTCCTGCCTCAGAGCTCCTGGAGCTCCCAGCCCCTGGCACAGCACGGAGCTGTAACCCCAGCACAGGTGGCTCCTGGCATTCCCAGGCACCACTCCCAGCTGCCATCAGCTTTTCCAGGTAATTTGTGCTCCTAACCTTCACCAAAGGCTGCAGAACTCCAAGAACTGAGTCCCTGGAGTGGGAATCACTGCCTGGCAGGGAAATGCAGGAAGCTGGGAGGGGGCCGGGCTGAACAACGGGGAGCACTGAAGGAATTCCTCGGTTTGCTTTGCTTTATTAAATTGGTTTTATCTCAAGCAACAGGGTTTTCACCCTCAGATTCCCCTCCCTGGCTGGGCTCTGTGCAGAAGGTGGCTTCAGCCCCATCATGAGGCAGTTCTTGTGAGAAAAATCCACTCATCCCAGCTAGAGCACAGGCAGAGTGCTCCTGGAGAGCAGCCCCTGCTGCACTTCTCTCCTAAGGGGCCAGTGTGGAGTTGAAAATTTGTGTTTGTGAGAAATTTTAGCAGCTGTTTTTTAAGAGAAAAACTTTTTTTATTTTCTTAAGAAATTATGTAAATAATTTTTGTAAGTTTTCTCTTAAAACAACAAGTAGTGTTTTTCTTATACTGTTTTTTATAAATACTTTTTTTTTTTTACTTAACTTAGTAATAGAAGGGTATTATTTTTGTTAATTATATAAACTTTTTTTTACTACTAAAATTGATTAGACTAGTGAGAATTTAATAAAAGATAATATTTTTTATTTTCTAATAAATTAGAATTTTTGTGTCTTGGTTCTTTGAAACAGCCAGCTTAGCTCAGCTGGCAGCAGATGTTGCACTCATTGAGCCAGGTCTTGTGAGCTCCAAGGGGACCCATCTCACCTGAGACAGCCCAGCTCTTCCAAATGGCATAAAAATAGCAGGATGGCTTCTGTGACAGCATTGGAAACAGAAAAATGTTTAATAAAAGGCAAAAATAACAAAATTCTTACAGAGAAAACCCGAGCCAGGGGCAAGAGGTTCTTGCTCCTGCTAAAACACTCCACAAAAGTGATTAGTTCCTTTTTTCTCTTCTTTTTCCAGTGGATTGCTCAGGTGGGACTTCTTGGTCTTGGTCTAATTGGTCAGCCCCAGGTCTGAGGTGAAGTCCCAAAGGTCCTGTGAGATGTCTCTACCCCAAATTTGGGAGAGAAACTTCTGGGCTTTTCACCTTTTTGAGCAGACAAAGAACAGCCAGGTCACCCTGTGACCCTGCAGGCAGCAATGCTGTGTTTGCTGTGCCCAGAGCCCTCGTGTGACATCCCTGCCCCAGCCAGGGACAGGGACAGGGACAGGGACAGGGCTGGAGCACTCAAACCTGCAAACGTCCCCAGAGCTCACCAGGGCGAGGGCTTTGCACCACACACCTGGGGAACAGCTCACAGCTGCAAGATCTTCTGTCAAATCTGATTTCACTCGCAGCCTCCTCTCCAAAGCTTGGCCAGGATGAAGATCTGAGCAGCCCTGAACATCTGGCTGTGTGACTGAACAGGGACTGAGTTTTCTGAATATCCTCAGAACAAGACTTTTAACCCAGTTTTAATGTTTTTGATAGCAAGCACAGGGTTAAAAATGTTTCTAAAATCATGGCTGTGTGACTGAACGGGGACGGAGTTTTCTGAATATCCTCAGAACAAGACTTTTAACCCAGTTTTAATGTTTTTGATAGCAAGCACAGGGTTAAAAATGTTTCTAAATTAGACTTTTAACCCAGTTTTAATGTTTTTGATAGCATAGCATTAAAAATGTTTCTAAATTAAACTTTTAACCCAGTTTTAATGTTATTGATAGCACAGGGTTAAAAATGTTTCTAAAATTATGGCTGTGTGACTGAACAGGGGCTGGGCTTTCTGAATATCCTCAGAACAAGACTTTTAACCCAGTTTTAATGTTATTGATAGCAAGCACAGGGTTAAAAATGTTTCTAAATTAGACTTTTAACCCAGTTTTAATGTTTTTGATAGCATAGCGTTAAAAATGTTTCTAAATTAAACTTTTAACCCAGTTTTAATGTTATTGATAGCACAGGGTTAAAAATGTTTCTAAAATCATGGGAATGGATTCAGGGAGGGTGAAAGGAAAGGTTGGGCCTGGGTAGGCCTGGGAAAGGGAACCAGGACTAGGTAGACTCTGGGAATGAAGGCTGAGCTTTGTTTTACTAGATCATGTGAAACTACACCTGAGTAATCATCATATAATAAATGTAATGATTGTTTGATAATTGAATTATTGTTTAATCATTATAAGAATCATGAGAAACTATGTAATTGCAACAGGAATCATGAGAAGTGATTTGGGGGGGGCTTGATGATAATTATAAGATTCATGCTTAGGTAAAATCAATGTATACAATAGAACAACATGAGTTCAATGATTAACATATAGTTATATAATGAAAGAGTATAAAAACGTGTCCATCTCAGATTCAGGTTGGAGTCAGATCTGGGTCTGCACCCCTGATTCCCAGGGCTCTTCAATAAAAGCACCTGCAGATCATCATTCTGTGATTATGTGTTCCAACACTAACATTGTCAGCACAAGTCCTCAGACCCCATGTCCTCCCCACGGAGATGTTCACCTCTCTTTTGTGAGCAAGCAGAGCACAGATCCTTCATGGATCACAGCACAGAAACACATTTTCTTTACAGTCCCTTCTGGGCAGAGGACTCCTGATATAAAACCCTGAGTTCACAAGGCAATGGCAGGTTTAAGTCACCTCTTTGTCCTCTCTGCACATTAGCACTTAAAACCTACAATAAAGAGGCTGAGAGGGCAACTTTATTAAAAACATTTTTTTACATTTGTTTGAGATCTTTATATTGCACTTTCTGCACAGATTTAAACACCACTGATGCTCTCAAATGCTTTTTTTTTTTCTTTTCAGGCAAATTATCTTCTTCCTTCAGCTCTGTTATTTCCTAATGGCATGGAAATTTCATCCCAGATGCCAGATTCCCAAATGTCACCTTCCCCAAGCTGGAGAAAACCAGGTCCCAGCCCTGAATAAATCCAGACTGGCACTGAGTGGTAGCAGTGGGGCAATGGCATGAACTGGGTTTGCTGAGGATCAACCCCAGTGTGAACAGAGAGGTCTCTGCAGGCAGAAATTCCCACTCCACTCCGTTGTTTTTGCTGGAAATGGGAGCAATTTCTCAGCTGCAGAGCCCAGAGTGGGAGGTTTGAGGCATCCTGGTGGTCTGAGGTGTGGAGTGAGTGTTTGTTCCCCTCCTGCAGAGGGTTTCAGCTGCCACCCCACCCCTTTTCATCAGCTCTGGTCTATCGATGAAAGAGTTTAAAACTCACAAAGCCTGAGTCTCCATGGACATCTCTGCTGGAAAATGTCTTTTCCTTCCCCCCTGGGAAGCAGAGTGTACAAACAGGAGGTGAGATGAGAGTTGGGTCTCATCCATGGAAAATCACAGTTCAAATCCCAGTGCCCAGGAATGCTCTGCTTTACCCAGGGAAACATTCCAGGGAGGATTCCAGGACATCTCAGCTGCTGCCCAGGGTGGATCGTGCCAGGGGCTGTAAATCCCTCTGGTATTGCTGCTCCTCCTTTACAAAGCAAAGAACCAGCAGACAGCAAAAAAAAATATTGCACCAAACACACCAAAATATCCATTTAAAGCTTTGGCTGCACAGGAGGAAATAAAAGTGAAAATAAAATGGAAATATAGAAAAGTGGGGAGAGGGGTAAGGAAGCCTCCCATCAGCAGCACACTCTTGTTCTTTTCCATTTCCAGAGGTCAAATGCCACTTTTATTCCTGCAAATGCCATAAAGTTCCAGCCACAAGAAGCTTTTAGTACAGCCTGGTTTTGAGACAGGATGCCAGAATTTGATTTTTCTGCTAGAGAGACACTCAGTACTTAATCTGTGCAGCAAAAGTTTGTCCCAAATGTTCTTGTGCCCTGTGGTTCTGGACTGAATTTAGTGGAAATAAGAAACACAAAGCAATTTGCATGTTTGTCTTCCTTAGGGTCAGCCCAGAAATCTCTAATGATGATGAATTAATACAAAAAATTCTGCTGTGCTCATCAGGGGAGGTTTGAAACGTTGCAAACCAAAGCAAAATTACCTCCATCCCCTAGAAACCATTACCATGTTTGGGAGCTCTCATTCCACCCAAGCCAAGTTAAAAGAGAAGAATCCTTCTGAGTCCTTCTGAGTTTGGAAAATGGGGATTTCAACTCAAAGAAAATGTGGAAGGAGTTTTAGTGCCCAGGTGCTGCTCCTGGTGCCTTGTCCTGCTTTTTTTTTTAGCAGAAGAGCCCTGATTCTCTCTCCCTCTGCAGCTTCCTTACACTTGAGGGGCTGAGATTTGGTCTCACTGCAATTTACTGCAATTTTAAACCCTATTACCCCCTCAGCATGGTGCTGTACAAACCCAAGGCAGGGCTTTTAATTTTCCAGACAAAGGTATTATTTCAGCTCCTTTCATGGCCTAATTATTGCTTAGCAAATATCATGTTGTGATGAGCATTTATGGATAATTCTCAGATAATACCTAATTACATGGTTAATACTCATAATGATGGGAAAGCCTCAAATATTCAGAGTCCAGATTTTTTAGACTATCTCAGAACTCCTTATATTTCAAAGCACTTGTAAGCTGAGGATTTATGTTGGTTTTTTGGGTGTTTTTTTTACTATTTCTAGCATGTAAAGCAGCTTCTGCTACAATATCTCCCACTTCTCACTGGAATTTGGATTCACAGGTAGGCTTGGACAGGTTTGAACTTCTGAGTGACCTGACACAGCTCTAAACCTGATTAACTCACCAAATAGCTTGAGCCTGGGGATAATTTATGTGAACTGAACAGGCAGACCTTTCAGGGAATGCACTCCCAGGGAAAATGGTCTCTGCTAAATGGAGAGCAAGGCTTGACTCCACTGAAATTCCTAATTTTCAAAAGCACATGATGGCACAGGGCATGAAGAGAAATGGCTGCTGGGGAGAATTCAGCTCTGTTTGTCTCAGTCCTCGTGGATTTATTGCTGTTCCTGCTGTGGGCAGAATGCCCAGGGATGGCTGCCCCATCCCTGGCAGTGTCCAAGGCTGGCTTGGATGGAGCTTTGAGCACCCTGGGCTAGGGCAAGGTATCCCTGATCTTTAGGGTCCCTCCCACCCCAAACCAGGCTGGGATTGTGTGAAGAGCTGCACAAAGCCCAGCCCCAAACACAAATTTTTGTGTTTTCTGTGTGCTGGAGCAGAGCTGAGCCCCAACTCATTAAATCACCCCTGCCACCCTGGCAGCCCCAAATGAAGTTTGGTTTTCTCAGGTGACAAAGAAGCTCTCGCCCTCCTGGGCTGGGATGTGAGGCAATGCCTCCTCGCCCAGCAGAGACTGCAGACACAATGATTAATTCACTGCAGGCTGCCTGGGTAAATGGCTACATAAATACAGGAGAAGTGGTGCCTGGACAAGACAATCAGACACTGCAGTGTGGGCAGACAGGGACACACAGAGACACCTGCAGAAAGCGAGGAGGGATTGGCAGGGCTGCTCTGAGCGGAGCAAAAGTGCTGGCAGGGACCAGCAGCGAGTGTTTAAGGGAGAGCAAAAGATGTTCAGAGCAGCCCTGCAGCTCCCTCCAAACCCTGGCAACGTGACTGCAGCTAAATCCCCGTGTTTTATCATTGTTAGTGAGCCTAATCTGGTGAGCACAAAGGAATGGGCAAGGCCAAAGCTTTGGCAGCTGTTTTTGTCACCTCCTGGTGTGGCCTTGTGCAAGTGCCAAGGGGTGAAGGGAAAGTGGGAGAACGTGGGTGAAACACACAGGCTGTGTCTGAGGAGGCCTTGGTTCCACCTTTGAGTCCAGCAAGTGGCTGCCTGTCTCTCAGCCTTGATTTACCCCTGCAAAATGAGTTTAACAGACTTCTCCATGAAGTAGTCTCAATTAATTAGCATTTGTAAAACTGCTCTGAGATTCCCAGATGAAAGCCTGGCCTGGAATGGCAAATTGCTAATGATAATTAATAGTTGTTCATGGCCTCTTTGCAGAATTTCAAATTATTTTCCGCGGGCAAGGAAGCAGGGATGGAGGCTCTCAAGGCACTAAAGAGCCCCAGGACAGCCACACCTTGCTGCCTGCTCCTCCTTCCCTCCCAGGATGAACGGGGAGAGCTGAGAGCAGAGGAAGGGCAGGTGATGAAGGCCCCGGGTGCTCCTGGAGCCCCGGGTGCTCCTGGAACCCCAGTTAAAATGTCATTTATTACAGGTCCTTGCTGGGGCAGGGGAGGGAGGCAGGAGGGGATGAGCAGGGCTGTTCCACTCCCTCCCCAAATGGATGCAAAGGCAGCCCTAATTAAACAGATGTTCTTGATAATGCTCTGACAACTGTCCCTGCTTTAATTTGCTTCCCAGTAAAGATTAATAGAACAACACAACACTGCTTTACAAGGGGAGAGAAAGGAGCTGAGCTAATAAAAGGCAGCAGCTTACACGCTATATTATTGCTTTTCTTTCTGCTTGTCTAGCGAATATTTCCCTCCTCTGGGAGCAGTTTTCATATTTATTTGATCTCTCCTCCCAGCTAAAGCTGACTTTGTGGTACATTGCAACAGGATTAATGCCAGGGCCAAGGGTGCACAGGCATGTCAGGGGTCTCCATGGAGATTCTCCAGCCCCGGGGAAGATCCCAGTGCTGCTGGAGCCAGCAGAGCTGTTTAACACCAGCAGGGGATGAATTCCAGGCTCAGCTAGCAGGAAACTCCTGGAGCAGCACCAGGAAGGTTGGAGATGGTTTTCAGGCTGATCCTTGGGTCAAAGCAGGAGTCTCTCTGTGCTGGCAGGACAAGCATGTCCTACCTGCACTGAGAATCAGAATTTTTCTGATTCTTAGGGCTGATTTCAGGCAATTTCTTTTCATCCTAGTTTTGGAGCTGTGACTGTTTCTGTCCATTGCCTGCAGTGAGCCAGAGCTCTGTAAGAGCTGTAACAAGGAATGTGGGACTCCAGGCAGCTCTTTAAAATGTCATTTATTGTATCCAAGGTGTGACAGCAGTGAGTGGTGACAGAGCCTGTGCCTACAGCTGCCAGCTCCAGCTGGAGACACGCCTGGAGTCACTTTAATTTTGGTTACAATGCANTCTTTTATTTTTCTATATCGAGACTTGCTTCTATCTCCATTTCTCTCTCAGATTCTACATTCAGAAATCTTTCTGCCAAGCACACATATCTGTTAAACTTTCTTGTAAACTTCCATCCTTCCCAAGAGAACCCCAAATGTCCAAGCAGTAAATGGAAAGAATCAAATGCAACAGCCTCATAAACTTGAGGGGTGTAGCAGGAACAGCCCAGCTAGACTCTGCCTGGTCCACACCCTGGTTGGGAAACAGGGGATAACCAACATTATCCCATATGGGTCTGGAACTGGGGTGAGATTGGAAAATTAAAGCTGCTTCACGTGGCGCTGATAAAGTCTGAGGAGTTGGGCAGAGCATCTCAGATCAAGGAGGGCAGGGTGACAATGTGCAATGTCCAGATTTGCAGCTCTGCAGGTCACCCACAAGAAGAGCCTGGCCTAGTGCTCTTGTCCTGCAGGGTTCGGCTCACAGCAGCAAGATCAGAAATCATCACAGCTGGACACACCCAGAGAGAGTTCCTGAGCTCCTGGGAAGGTGTCAGGCCTTCTGTGCTCCCTCTTCATTCCCAGATCTGCACTGAATTAGCTCAACATGAGAACAGCTGGGCTTCCTTTCATCTGTGCACCAGGCCAATGTCACATCACCCCTCTGACCATCCTGAGCATGGACTCGAACCCCAGGGGACGTGGAGCACCCAAAGCTCCATCCAGCATCAATCCACACCTCGAGGCACAGCGTGACACAGCCCTGGGGCAGGATATTTAACAGAAACTCCCAAGCTGCTCTTCACTTTGATCACAACCCAGAGCAGGCTTGTTAAATATTAAATCACCCTTGGTCAAGCAGCATTCGTGTTTGCCCAGTTTCAATTACACAGCAAGAAAGAAACCAAGCTCTTCCAAGTGGGAGAGCTGTCTCCAGGATCCACAGGTGATTTTGGATCTTTTTTTTTTGTTCAGGGCATTCAAAAAGAACCCTTCCACAAACAGGAACAGACTGTTCTACTTTCAAAAATAAATTCATGCCTGAATATTCTTCTTCTAATGTTCTGTGTGGGCCAACAGCCTGGCCACGAGAAGAGAGAGGGAGAGCCCCCCTGGATGAATTCTCATCCATGTCCAGGTTTTTGTGAGGGAGCCTGGTTTTGCTGCCCAGTGCCTGCACTGAAACAGCCTGGAGAGATGATTTGGCACCTCTGCAAGTCCTGCCTGTCACTGCTGCCTGTGCTCTTCCACGTCAGCTGCTTCCTCAAGCTGCTCCTCCTGGCAGGTTTTACTCTGGGCACAGCCTGGGTTGGGCTTAGCTTGAGTTTAGCTTAGCTTAGCTGGGTACAGCTCTGCATCTCCAAGTCAGACAGGAGCAGGACGTGGAAGTGTCTGTGTCAGAGCTTTGCTCCCACACTTTGTTCCTTGCTGCTCACCTATTTCATGTTTGAGAGCTCTATTTGTTATGCAATTTGTGGAGCTGTTGATGGCAGGGAAGCTCTCAGACAATAAGCTAAAGGAAAGAGCAGGAGCTGGCAGCTGTATGCGTTGCCCTTTGTTGGGATTAATGAGCCTTGTTTGCTTTCTGCCTTTTTCCAGCTCTCTGAAATGTCACACGTCACCCAGAGTGCCTGACCAAAACCACATCATCAGCCTCACCCACATCCACCCCCTACACCTGCGTGTCTTCACCCCCAGCCTGACCTTTCACCCCAAAACCCTTTCCACTGATGGGCCTTGGAATGAAATCCCAAAACATTTTCCACACTGGGCACTGCAAATTCAACTCAGTCTGAGGGGTAATGATCACCATTGCCAAAATCAGACCCAGAGCATTCCTGGAGATGGATGGACAGCAATAAACCTGATGGATCAGCAGCACACCAACACCCACCACAGCTGGAATTGTGCTGGAGCCCAGGGCACAGGAAAGATTTCCCTGCCTGTCCTGACAAGCCCTGGTCCTCAGGAAAACACTGCTTTGAACCTTTGTCTGTGGAGAGGAATTCCAGGACTTTGGGATGAGGTGGAATCTGTGAGTGTGAAGAGTGGATGGTGGTGTGGTTTGTCACAGGGTGAAAAATTTAGGCCTTTGGGGTTTGAGTATGGAGGTAGATGGACAAGATGGAGAATTTTGGGCGTTGTCTGATCTCCTTCTTCTTCATATCCTCCATTTCCTGCAGTGTTGGTGGCACTGGGTGATTGGCTGGGGACATTCACAGTGCAGGTGTTGCATGTTAGACAGTTAGTTATTGGCAGAAAAGTAGAAATAAAGTACATTTTAAGAGTTAATTGCACAAAACAGCTTTAAAAGACCTTTTTGCTGTCTTCTTGTGTGCTAAGTCTGGTGTAGACAGCACGCAGAGCTTTGGATAAGATAAACAACAACCAGCAACCTGAAGACCAAAAAGGATCCAGTTTGTCTCTCAATGCTGGCACAGAACTCTTATTGGAGGTCTGCCATGCAGGGAGGATTCTCCCAGGGAGGATTCCCACAGAATTGTGTGCAGGACAAAGCTCTGCAGCTGTGATGTTCCTTGGTCCCTGCTCTCAGACAGGGCCAAGGCTGTGTGTGCCTGCTGGAATCACCAGGGACAAACTGAGGGATGCTCCAGCCTTGCTCCAGCCTGCTCTGGCAATTTCCCCACACAGCTCCAGGCTCCCTGCTCATCCTGAGCTCTTCCCAGAGCTCCCCACCAGCAGCACCTTCCTGCTGCCTCTCCAGCTGTCCCTTTCCAGCGTCCAAACTTGTCCCAGCCCTGATGTCCTGTGGTCAGTGAGGAAGAGGAGCTCCAAACATCCTGCCCATGCCCAGGCACAGCCCTGCTGAGAGCAAGAGTCAGTCCAGGACTGCAGGAGCAGCTGAATTATTAAATTGCTCCCTAAACCAGGTGGCTGAGGACAGCAATAAACCTGGCCAGAGCTCATTATTCGTGCCCTTGCTGGGGGTGCCAAAGAGGGACTCAAAGGTTAATGACAGACTGTCCATGTCCCTTCCTGCTCACAGATGATTTTTTCCTGCTCCCAACCTCCCCCTCTCACTGCAGCCAGGCTGAGTCAGAGCCTGCAGGAATCCAAGCCCTTGTGGGGGCTGAATCACAGCCTCCCACACTCCCCAGCACCCAGAGCTCTCAGCCAGCACTGGGAACAGCTCTGGGTGCTTTACCAGAGCCTCCATGGGTGGAAAGGCCTGAACCAGCTCCTCAGTCCTTTTTTTAGCAACATTTTAATTCCTGTCTCCCTCCAGATAAATTGTCCCATTTCTCTGTGTGGCCTGGCTCCTTCAAACCTCTCCTGCTTGTGTCCTGTCCAAGGGGTGGTGGCCCTTCAGTGCAGCTCAGCTCAGCTCAGCTCCATGGGGCATATCTTGGCAGCCCTCCTGTCCCCAGGGGTGCTCCAGGTGCCTGGAAAGGGAACAGACAGGAAAGAGGGACAGGGATGTTTTACATGAGTGCTAATGATGCCTCAGGTTTGGCTTTTCTATTTGTCAGACTCTGTGCTGCTTTAGTGTGTGGGTCTGAGCTCACATCAGGGCATGGTGAGCTCTCTGCACAGAGCAGGGAGACAAAACAATTCCTGCTCCAGCTGGGGACCAAGGACAAATGATCCAAATCTCAGCCCAAGAGCACAAACAACGTGGGCTGGAGAGAGAAAAACAAGCAGGATGGGAGTGCAGAAGCTAAAGCTGGAATTGGACAATGAACTCCAAGGTGCAAATGGAGCAGAACTGATCCCAGTGACAGAGCCCGTGCCCGGGCTGCATTTTGGGACCATTTTGGTTCATCTTGGGTGCAGCCCTGGCTGGGCTCTTGTGCTGCCCAAGGTGCATCCATGGAGGAAATCCTTTCAATAAATCCCTGCTTTATTCTGTAACTCTGCCCAGCCTCTGCTCTAGGCCAGCCTTCCCAAGGCATCATTACAGGACAAGGCAGGATGGTTTCAGCCTGACAGAGAGCAGGTTTGGATTGGATATTAGGAAAAAATTGTTCCCTGAGAGGGTGGCGAAGCCCTGGCACAAGGTGCCCAGAGAAGCTGTGGCTGCCCCATCCCTGGAAGGGTCCAAGGCCAGTTTGGAGCACCCAGGGATGGTGGAATTTGCCCCTGCCCATGGCAGGGGTTGNCATGGGGCATATCTTGGCAGCCCTCCTGTCCCCAGGGGTGCTCCAGGTGCCTGGAAAGGGAACAGACAGGAAAGAGGGACAGGGATGTTTTACATGAGTGCTAATGATGCCTCAGGTTTGGCTTTTCTATTTGTCAGACTCTGTGCTGCTTTAGTGTGTGGGTCTGAGCTCACATCAGGGCATGGTGAGCTCTCTGCACAGAGCAGGGAGACAAAACAATTCCTGCTCCAGCTGGGGACCAAGGACAAATGATCCAAATCTCAGCCCAAGAGCACAAACAACGTGGGCTGGAGAGAGAAAAACAAGCAGGATGGGAGTGCAGAAGCTAAAGCTGGAATTGGACAATGAACTCCAAGGTGCAAATGGAGCAGAACTGATCCCAGTGACAGAGCCCGTGCCCGGGCTGCATTTTGGGACCATTTTGGTTCATCTTGGGTGCAGCCCTGGCTGGGCTCTTGTGCTGCCCAAGGTGCATCCATGGAGGAAATCCTTTTAATAAATCCCTGCTTTATTCTGTAACTCTGCCCAGCCTCTGCTCTAGGCCAGCCTTCCCAAGGCATCATTACAGGACAAGGCAGGATGGTTTCAGCCTGACAGAGAGCAGGTTTGGATTGGATATTAGGAAAAAATTGTTCCCTGAGAGGGTGGCGAAGCCCTGGCACAAGGTGCCCAGAGAAGCTGTGGCTGCCCCATCCCTGGAAGGGTCCAAGGCCAGTTTGGAGCACCCAGGGATGGTGGAATTTGCCCCTGCCCATGGCAGGGGTTGGAACCAGATGAGCTTTAAGGTCCCTTCCAACCCAAACCAGTCTGGGACTCTGCAGTCACCCCCAGCCTGGGCATTACTTGTGAAATGAAGTTTGACATTATCAGCCTGGGTGAGCATTCCAGCAGGGAAAAGGCAAGGACAAACTCCTTGGGGAGCCTCACAACCAAAAGAAAAACCCTAAAAATACCCATCCATGTGTTCTAACTCTGCTGAGAGATGCTGGCAATGAACAGCCATGTCTCTAAGTTAATCAAGAGCCTCAAAGAGTTTTATAGGGATAAATAAATCCAATTCCTCTAATCCCAGGAAGATCCCCCAGACACACATGCCCTGTTTCTCTTGTAGTGTCCACATGCCAAGTCCCTTCCAGCACCTCCAGGTGTGGGATCACAGTGGTCAATGTGGAATTCACTCAGCATTTTTAACTGAAATTGAGTTGCTGGCATGTCTGACAGAGTTGTGCAGAGCACTGCTTCCAGCCCAGCATTATTCAATTAGCCCATTTTGCTGATTGCCATCTGGGTCACTGTTGTCAGGGTTACAGCTGGCTCGGCTCTCACCCAGAGATCATATTTAAAAATACACCTGGGGACAGGGGGATATTAAAAAATAACAGACCTGGAGTGTAACACGATTTGCAAACATCCCCACAGCTGCTCGGCTGATCCTGGAGTGAAGTTCAGCTCATTAATTTAGAGCACCTCAAGTAGAGTTGAAATAAAAACGTGTTTGCCCTGATCTCTGCACTGGCAGTGGGTGTGGGAAGCAGAGAGGGGTGGCCTGGGTAATTTCACCTGTCTGTAGTGAGTTGTACACTAAAATTCACACAAATGTAACAATCCTGAGGGATTGTGTCTGCCCGTGCAAGGCTGATTGTTCACATCTGGAGGATCTGTGGAGGGAAAGGAAAGGAAAGGGGAAAGGAAAGGAAAGGAAAGGAAAGGAAAGGAAAGGAAAGGAAAGGAAAGGGAAAGGAAAGAAAAGGAAAAGAAAGGGGAAAAGGAAAGCTGTTCCCCTTCCTAGCACTACAGAAGTGTTTGGTGTGAGAAGTCCTGCCCTGAATGCTGACACCAATCTCAACCTGCTCAGCTCCGTAACAGCAGCTCCATTAAAAATCTCTCTCAGGCACCAGTTTTACCTCTCTCCACCCCCTGTCAGGAGCTCATCAGTAAACAGCTAAGCAGCAATTTGATTAAAAATGCAAAAAGAGATTTTTTCTCCTCTAAAGATTCTGTGCAGAGCTGTTTTAAGCTCTTTCCCACAACAGGTTTTCACAACTTGTTGGTTGAAATCGCTGGCGCAGAACGCCGTCTATCCAAACACAAGCTGTGCTGCCCAGTGCAGTTTCTGTTCTTCCCACTAACACATCCATTTGTCTCAGCATTCCAGCTTCTTTTCGATGATTTTAATACCTGGCAAAGATTTATGCAGAGGTGACTCATGGTCAAATATCAACAAGCAATTTAGAAGCAGCGTTTCCAAAGGGATCCTTGGAGGAGGCAGAGATCTCACTTTATGAGGATTTGCTTTCTACCCTCTCAATATAGAGCTTTCAAAAGAGGGAAAAAAGAGACAATTAGCAGATGCAGAACTGAAAGTGGAATAGCTCAAAAGCTGTTGGAAACACAGAGAACTAATCCCTGTCTCTGTGTGCACAAACATCCTCCGAGGAGGGCACCTAATGCTTTTATTTGGTTTTTTTTCACTACTGCTGCCAAAGCCTCTTCACTCCCTTGCTGTTCTGACCATGTATGACTAATGTACAGAGGTTTGGGAGCCTCCAGGACAGATCCCTGCAGCAAACACTGTCTATCTGACCATAGAATTTAATGAAAACTCACTGGAACAAAATATTTTTGAGACGAGAGTTCTAGGGGCTGCTGCTGGCCTGCTAATGATAAAAGAAATCATGTCTATATTGGGTTTTCTGTTCTCCTTTGAAATGTAATCCTGGGGCTGTGTGTAAAGGAGTATTGTATTTGAAAAAGAGAAATGGGACCGTGTCAGAGCAAGCTTTGAGTGACTCTGGGCAAGGGCAGAGGAGATTTGAGTTGGAGGCTGTGGCAGGGAGAGACCGAAGACAAAAGGTGAAGTGGAGAGAGAGGCACTCATGGAAAAACAAGGCAGATGGAGGGATGGAAGTAGAGAACATAAAATAAATATCACAGAGTTGTCTGCACTCATCTATGTACAAAATCTATGTATTTACCTACCCACAATTTGTCTTTTCTGTCCCCATTTGTCTCTGTGATCAAACCACTTCCCTGTTCTTTCTCCTCTAAACTCCTGTTTTTCCTTTCTCCACCCTCCTCTCCTTCTAACCTTGCTCTTCCAGTGCCTCTCTGCTTCCAGTGAGAAGTTCCCCCCTCCCCTCATCCCTGCAATCCATCACAAACCACATTTAGAGCTCTGGACACAATGAAATTCCAGTTCCCTGGTACATAAATAATCCCTTTTCATGTAATCTCAGGATTATTCATTTCAAGGGGAGGGCAGAAAAAGTATCGAATTTTTATAAATGCTGGCATTTTAAAAATAAATGAATGGGGTGCAACAGGACTTTATTAAAATACAAAGAGATTAGCAAGGTCTCATTCCCTTCAATTATTAACAATGTACTTGTTCTCCAGAAAAGTACCCATGAAAATTTAAAACAGATGAAAACGTTGTTCACTTAAAACTGCTCTGTTAATCTGTGAGAAATGTTTTATTCAAAGGCATTAAATGAGTACTGCAAGGTTTGATATGAGATAATCCATCATTCATGTGGCACAAACACGGGGATCGATAAAGTGTTGTGTCAGGAGGAGAGGAGAACATGGCATCTTTGGAGGATTTCTGCACAGGAGGCTTGTTCCAATTCATGGGATGGCCAAAATCAATATGAACTCATAGATTTTACAAACTGGATGCCTTTTTGTTTTTCCATTTATAACTCTGCAGTCTCAGCTCGCATTACAAGGCTGAAACGGCCGAGAGGAGAAAACTCTCAAAAGCTTTGGTACAAATTCCCACCAAAAGCAAAGAGACTTAGGGATGGGCTTAGGGATGAGACTCGGGCTTAGGCATGACCAAATCGCTACAAAAAGGGTCCCCAAGGAAATCTGGAGGTGAGTTATAAGTTGTGGTGGATTTCCCACCAAAATCAAACTCAAATTAAGATTAAAAACCTTTATCCTGGGTGTCCTTGGGAGGTACAAGGAATATGGGCAGGCTTGAACCAAATTGGTTCAACTCCACCTTGAACAATTTTGTTTTTATTGCTTTCATTGTTTGCACCAGAGCAGGGTCAAAAGAGAATCATCAGCATCAAGGCCACATCAGAGCAGTGGATGTTCCCTTTGTTCCAAGGAAAACACCCCAAACGAACACAAAAGAAAGCCAAAACACGGAAAACAGAGGAAATTCATAGGAAAGGAAAGCATTGTTCCAGCTAAGATGTGAGTCCAAGCGGTTCTTTCAGTCAGCGGGGTAATTTCTGACACGGCGATGGATTTGTTTGAACAAAGGAATTCCTGTAAAACTCCATTTCCTTCCGATGTAAATGCAGATGTGCCAGGAACTAGAGCTCAGGGACTCGGAGGGTGGAATCAGAGGGTGCAATCGGGGGGAATCAGGGTGGGAGCAGGGTGGAATCAGGGTGGAATCAGGACTGGAATCAGAGTGGAATCAGGGTGGAATCAGAGGGTGGAATCAGGGGTGGAATCAGGGTGGAATCAGGATGGAATCAGGGTGGAATCAGGACTGGAATCAGAGTGGAATCAGGGTGGAATCAGAGGGTGGAATCAGGGCATGGAATCGGGGAGTGGAATAAGGGTTGAATCCTGGAGGGAATCAGGATGAAATCAGGGTGAAATCAGGGGTGGAATCAGGGTGGAATCAGGATGGAATCAGGGGGGAATCAGAGGGGGGAATCAGGATGGAATCAGGGGGGGAGCAGGGTGGAATCAGGGGGTGGAATCAGGGTGGAATCAGGGTGAAATCAGAGGATGGAATTGGGGTGGAATCAGGGTGGAATCAGAGGGTGGAATCAGAGGGTGGAATCAGGGTGGAATCAGAGGGTGGAATCAGGGTAGAATTATGGCGGAATCAGAATGGAATCAGAGTGGAATCGGGGTAGAATCAGGGGGTGGAATCAGGGGTTGGAATCAGGGTGGAATCTGGGTGGAATCTGGGTGGAATCTGGGTGGAATCAGAGGGTGAAATCAGGATGGAATCAGGGTGGAATCAGGATGGAATCAGAGGGATCCATCCCCCGGATCCTCGCCTCCCTCCTCCTGGTGTGCCTGCAATTATTGAGCTTTCCAAGGTGAGATTAGGGAGGACGAGGCTGCCGATCCAAGCACACAGATTAGTTTTATCTGCCCAGGATAAGGCTACTGAGCTGCTGATATCCTGTTATCTGTATTGCTAATGAGCAGGGCTGCAAGGGAGAGGCGCTGGGGTTTATTAGTTCTTATTTATATTACAGTCTCACAACTTGTGACTTTTATAGCACTTTACTTTAACAAACTAAAAAACTGAGTTGTGTTTCTGTTTCTACAAGGCTTTTTAAGGATAAACTGTTTGATTAAGAAATGATGCTTAAATTATTTTTATTTTTAATTTAATAACTAACTCCTCGTGGTCCACAATGAGGACTTTTTAATCTAATTATACAATACTACTTAAGCTTATGAAAAAGAAGGATTAGCTTTTGTCTTAAAACTTTTATCTTGTTTTATATATATTTACTATATTTTAAAACTTTTTTTACTATGTGATATTACACACTTCTATCTAAACTATATACTTAGAATTTTAGTTTTATCATTTAATTTTGGAAGTTTTCTTTATGGTTTCAGGTTAGATGGAGTGGTTTTTGGGGGGGTTAGTGCTTGTTAGTACAGGAAGTTTTAATTAGGGTTCCAACAGCTGCCCTCACTTTAACCGCAAGAAAATAAGAATGAAACGGAGAGGAGACAGCCACTCTTTGTTTAAATAACAAGACAGGTACTGAAATATAATTAATATGCAAGAAAAGACCATTTTTTTCTTTGTCTTTCTCTGGAACTAATGATGGAGCCAGCAAATGTTGTGTCAAACTGACTTGAAAGCTGAAGGAGCCATGAAAGAAGATGATAATCCACCTGTGATTCTGTGATAACAGCTGTTGTTTCACTGGGTTAATCTGATTATTGGAGAGGTTTGCTGGGTGAAACAGGGTTTTCCCAATCCACCTGAGCTCATGGAATAATTCCTTCCTGGTGCACAACAGCGCAGATATGCTGTAAGTGCAAAAGGTAGGGAATTACTTCCAGGAGAAAAAAAAGAAAATTTTTTTTCCGGTTTCTCTGATGCAGTGCTGAAACAGCTGAGAATTACTCTCTGCAGAGGCTGTGAACTGTTTGCCCTCCCACAAACCTGGGTG
>VWZV01010789.1:77551-102475 GCA_013397155.1 Irena cyanogastra
GAAGAGAAGAGAAGAGAAGAGAAGAGAAGAGAAGAGGGAAGAAAAAAAAGAGAAAGAAGAGAGAAAGAGAAGAGCAGAGAGAAGAGAAAAAGAGAGAAGAGAGAGGAGCTCCAAGTTCTCGGAGCTTTCAAGTGTCTGCAGCAGCTTCTTTGGCTGATTAAAGAAGTGCTCACGTTAATCATATCTTGTGCTTAATGAACTAACACAAATTGCATCAAGCAGTGAGTCTTTTATGCGAGATCCTTCCCCACGAGGCAAAGCTGAGCAAGAAAAATAAAGCCAACATAAAGCATCCCCATCCTTCACTGCGTGGTCTGGGAAGGGTAAAATTCACACAGAGTCTCAGAGCTGCCAGTGAAATTCTTATCAGTGAGTGCTGCACACCTTCTTTGGGGGGGAGAGACAACATGGAGCAGGAAATCAGGGGAAAATATGGGTAAAAATAAGGAAAATGTAACCAAAAATAGTGTAAGCACCGTAAGACTGTGCATTTGATCAGCTTTTCTTCATGCACACACGGAGTCCTCGCTCTGGTGGGGGTTACCTTGTAAAGAAACATCTCCAACCCACCAGTGAGTGCTGATTTTTATCCTGACCTTTCATCATTCCTGGTTTATTCACTGCCAGCCTATTCCTGGCTCTGTTCCTGCCTCCTGACATGAGTTTGGATAAATTTGTTCCATTTTCTCCATGCCTCAGCTTCCTTTCAGTAACATTTAACAAGCTGAAATCACCAGTGTGCGAGCAGGACTTTGAAATTCCTGGATGAAAGGGAGAGACTTGCTTCTGCTGTAAAAGATGGCCAAATTTGTGAATGAATAAACCCAGGGTCAGATAACACATTACAAATGTACTTGTATGAGATAATGGAGCATTTATTTATAGAGCCATCAGAAGGCCAGACCTGGTCTTCTTGTAAATGGGAGCAACAGTCCATTTCTTTGGGCTCTGGGCCAGTTCATACAAAGGCTGACACATTATTAAAGCCAGAATAGTTCTATTTTCCATTTCTCAAGGCTGCCTTTTTCATTACCATATGATTCTGCTTCTCTATCTAGCTTTTCTTCCTTTTTTTTATTTTATTTTATTTTATTTTATTTTATTTTATTTTATTTTATTTTATTTTATTTTATTTTATTTTATTTTACAGAGCTCTGATACAGTTCTGCAATCTCTCACTGTGTTCATCAGCCACAAAATCTGATCCTGGAAAGATCACAGAGAATTTCTCGTGCTTCTTGTCACCTTCACACAGGCTTTGCTTGTCAATTTTTGCCCTGGACACTGGTGGCAGAGCAGATTTTTATTTGTATATTTTTGCCTTCCTGTGGCAAGGAACCACCAAATTCCCATAGACCTGAACACCTGATTCCCTTTCAGAGCCAGTGAAATGTAACGATCTGCAAGGTCTGCAATTTGAATTTATGATCCCAAATGAAGGCTCAGTGTTCAGAGCAGCTAAGAATCTCTTTTTTTTCCCCAGCCTTCTGCTGTAGATCTGCCTAAAATCCATTGCCTGAGGATATTCTGGCTCTCACATTTGCCTCGGGATCAGAAGTGTCCCGTGGGCAAGGCTTATCAATAAACACCAAGCTGCAGGGCTTGGTTTGCTCTCTCTTTGTCCATTTTGTCTGTTCTGCTGCTGAAATTGCCTCGGTGAGCAGGGACAAACCAGTCAGACAAACATGATGTTATCTCAATCATCTCTTCTCTGCCTGGAGATGTGAGGCTGGGCAGGATTTTGCTCTGGAATGTTCTGCCTTGTGGAGAACTCTCCTTGCACACCACAGAGCACCAGCCCTAACTCATGGGTGGGTGTGGGACAGACCCTCTGCATCACTTCGGTGACATCAGTGCCAGGAAAATGAATAAATCCAAATTTCAGGGTGCAAAAGCTGCCATGGAGGACCCTTCCCAATTGTAGACCAAAGTATCAACCTCAGGGTTAAAATATCTCAATGGCCAAGGAAAAGTGGGCAAGGGACAGCCTGGTGGCATAGCTGCAGTGTGGAGCTGGAAGGGCTTCAAAGAATCTCCTTAGAGGGTGAAATGAAGGACTCCACATTTCATGATCAGAAGGCTTCTTTATTGAACAAGGTGTCTCTTTTTATAGAGACTTTCACTAGTAATTCTGTGATTGGTTAAATGGCACAAGGCCTCTCTACCACTGTTGGTTCAGGCAGGGAGAGCAGGTTTTGAGAATGGACAGAAAGGGAAAAGTAAGCAAAGAGGAGACAACAGCTGTTGTTTTGAGAATGAGGGAAGCTTACAAAAACCTTTATCAGTCCATTTCTTGAGAACCAAAAATTCTCTACAGAACTGTCCTTGGAAAGGAAAGCAGCTCTCTCCTGGGAAAACCCAGAGCCTGTGCTGAGTTTTTTCTAAGTCCCACTGAAAGTCAGCTCCACACTCCTGGAGCTCCTGAACCCTCCCAGATGGGAATGGAGCAGGAATTTACAAACAGCTTTGCTCCTGTGGCTTTCAGAGCTTTGCTGGAATCCTCATAATTTTTCCAGGCACTTGTGCTGCAGTGCAGAGATTCCAGCCTGGTCACCAGCTGAAAAAACAGCCTGGTGGCAGCACACTGTGAGCCCTCTGCTTGCTTCAGGGGGGATTTTCTCCTCGTTTTATTCTTATCAAAAAAAGAATTATGCTGTGCAATATTCCCAGATTTAGGGAATCTCTCTGCCAATTCAGCTCAGCCTAAGCCAATCCAATCTACCCATCCATATGCAAAGATACCCAGGAGCTCACTGGAGAGCTGGGAAGGGAGAGAGCAATAATTTTCTGACCTGCAGAGATGCTGCTGTGAACAAGGTTAACTGAAGGAATCCATCTTCACTGAGTGATGTTTTCCTCGTGAGGATTTCAAGGCTGAGGACTGAGCTGCCTGGACACTGCATCATTTTTACCATGGCACTTCCTCACTTTTCGTTTTACTGTTGGCACTCGCCTCTTCCCCCTCCCTCTCTTTTAATTTTCAGCCCTTTTTGTAAATGGGCCTGATTTATTGGGCCTCTCCACACCTCTCTCCCTGCCTTTAACTCTCCACAGGAAGAAGAAATTTGAAGTAATGGAGCTGCTTCCACCCTGGACAGGCTGTGCAGCCAGAATTGGTGATTTGGGAGAGCTCAGAGGGCACAGAGGTGTTCAGACAGATCTGAGAGCTGTCACTTCCTGCCCACTCCCTGTTCCACACACGTCCACTGGCAATTGGAATTCTGATTTCAGGTCCTTTTTTCATTTTTACGTGCCACAGAGCTGTGCTTGCTGCTAGAAGGTAGTAAATGCCCAAATTTCCAGGCACTGCAAACATCATAAGGCTTAATTTTCTTCTTAATTTTCTTCTGTTTTTCTTCTTAATTCTTCTTAATTTTTTTTCTAAATAAGCAAAACTGGCAGCCTGATAAATTCCAGAGGAACAGAGGCTCTTCCAAGTGGAAGCTGATGGGTGAATTCCATGCAGGGACTCCACTGGGAGCTCACCTTTCATCCTGGGCAGAAACTTCAGTGCTTTCACTGCTTTTTTATGTGCACACAAGGTTTTAAGAGACTGATAAGAGACTAAAACTCGACTGAAACAAAAGGAGAGTGGATCACACACCAAACTATTTGTCCTGAAGCCTTGGCTGATTGGAAATTGGAACATTTAACCCCTTCCAGGTTCACTACTCCTCAGCCTGAAGAGGTTCAGTGCTGAGGGATGCAATGGATTGCAGGATTGCCAAAACCATTTCCTGTTCTGTGCCATAAGGATTGGGAATATTGGCTGGCTGACTGCTCCAAGAGCGTTCTGTTAAGACATCTAATAACAGACTGAGTTTAAAAGGTTAATTTTCAAGGAGTTTTGCAAGCAGAGCAACTTTTTAAAGTAATTTGCCTTGAATTTCTCAACAAAAATAAATAACCTGCTACTCTCCAAGCTCTGCTGGGGACCTTTCCTGAGTTTCCCTCAGCCTTTCCCTCTGTGAATGATTCTCCTGTCAGCCTTGGCAATGTTCCCGTGCTCTGTTACCTGAAGAAGATTTAGCAGCTCAACACCACCTGAGCTGAAACCCAATCCCTGCCTCACAGCTCCCCCCACCCTCTGGATCACCCAAGCTCAGTTTAAACCACCAGTGCTGTGCTAATCCACTTTAGGTGAATTTTGGCCAGCAGTGAGTTAAAGCAGAGCTAAACTCCAGCCTTGCCTGCCGTTGGAGCAGATTCACTGCTCGGGATAATTCCTGGGGATTGCAGAGCAGTAACCCAGGGATGAACCCAGCCCAGCAGCCAGATGATGCCAGGGGCTGTAAATCCCCCCAGCCCTGGCTCCACGATGTTTATTGTCTGAGCCAGCCAAGCAAGGAGCAGTGTCACATGTCCCTGGAAGCCTTCTGTCTGATGGCCTGCCTGGCTGGGATGGGAGCTCAAATATTAGCAGCTTTTAGCTAAAAAAGGGGAGGGAAGGCTCCATTTGCAGGACAGAAGGCGTAATATTGAAATGATCCATCACAGCTGATGTGCCCAGATGGCTCTGGGAAGGAGGATGGATTGCCCAGCTCACCACGTTTAAAGCAACAAAGCTGAGAAGCAAATCCTGGTGCTATTGGGCCCTAATTCCTGAGCAGGAGCTGCACCTTTTGGAAGCAAAGCAGTAAAACAGAAATTACAGTTGAGGGCGGTACAAAAGATTTCCTTGTCTTGTTTTAATCCCAGCACAACTCTGATGGACAAGGACAAGATCAAGCAGAGAGATGGACAAAGAAAGAGTTAATCTTCAGAGCCTGAACTGACCTCAGCAGAGGGCAAGCACTGGCCATGCACCCTGGTTAAATTTCCCCACGTTCCCATTTTCTTGAAGTGACTCTAGAGAGCTGATTAAATGCTTTGGAAAAAAAGCTGCCACGGAACCCTGGCAAAATTGTCATTACTTGTCATGCTTTATGTGCTTTTTAAGTAATTTCCTGCTCAGACTCTAGTATTAAATAAAACTACCCTAAGCACCACAGCAAGGTCACTCTATATATTTAATTCTTTCCATAAAAATTCCTCATCTGCCACATCTGTTGATTGGTTTGTCTGTTCAATTAGCTACCATGGCTGTGTGAGCCGGGCTTCTGCTGTCTGTCAGCATGACAAATTAGCATATCCATGATGCAGACCTGCCTTAGGACACCCATCACACACAAATGTTAAGTGACAGACCCCAGAATTACGTGGCAATCGCTCTCTGCCTGCTCCCGGGCTCCTCCTGTCTAGAACCGGGTCAGAGGGATGTCTCCAAATCGATCTCAGGCTCAGATCTGGTGCAGGCACAGAACATTTCCAGCTCCCCATCAGATTTCACTGAAGTTCAGCAGGTCCCAGGTCGCAGCAGGTGGGGATTTGGGCACTCTGGAGCATCAGCCCACATCTGTAGATACAGAAGCAAGCACAGGAGAAAACCAGCAGGCAACTCCTGAATTAGCAGAGCAGAGGATAAGATCTTCCTCACGTTTGGGTGCTGGCTGATAACCTGAGGCACACACTGATAAGGTGGCAATAAACTCGGGAAGGAGCCCCTGAGGGAGCAGTGAGCTGTGGTCCAGGGCTCTGGAGCTGAGGGATGTGGGGAGAACATCTGGAACATCTGGAAACTGGTGACCTCTCAGAGGGAGCTGCTCCAGGTGCACATTTTATGATTGACTTTTTGCAAATATTGAAATGAATACTGTACGTGCTATGTTGGAAAGTTATGCTGTATTAGTCTCTTTTAAGTAGTGCTGTATTATTCTTTTTCTTTTTCTTTAGTGCTGTATTATTCTTTTACTGTGGTAAATATTGTTTTTAGGCTATAGCATAATATTAAAATAGAAACTGTGTGATGTAAGGTAGTTTTTGTAACTAGCTCAAGAAAGACAATGAAGAAATTCTATCTGGACAGACATAACAGCAACAGACACCAAGATCCCCAGAGAAGAATCCTTGCCTCCTTATGGGGAAAGCTCAGATTTGGAGCAACCAAGAAGGCTGATTTACAAGAGGGGACAGGAAGCTGAAATTAAGCAGAAACACCCTAGTTTGAAAAGAATGTTTTAATTATGTATTAATATATGAATATGCAACAGTCTATTGCTTTTAAGGGCTAATCCTTTGTTAGCAAGGTGTGCCTGTCGTGAATGCCAGACACCCTGTCTGTAATTCTCTGTTTTATTGTCTCTTATTGTCCCAATTTTCCTTATTATTTTCATTACTACTTCCATTACTATTTTCATTATTATTAAACTTGTAAAATTTTAAAACAAGTGGTTGGTGTTTTTCACGAATTCCTGCTCTGAGGTGTTCCCTGCCCCTCTGTTCCTGCTCATCCCTGCCTGGCTGCTCCCTGAGCCTTCACAGAGCAAGCACTGAAGGGAAAAAAGGCAGATTAGCAAGCGTGCCGTGTTCTGTGAGCTGGCTGAGCTCCCTCACCGAGGGCAGTGTCTGTCTGTCTGTCTGTCTGTCTGTCTGTCTGTGTGTGTTTGTGCAGATGCCTCTGCTCCCCTGGCTGGCTGAGCTGCCCCAGCACGGAGCCAAGGATTATTCCAGTGGAATTACAAGAGCCCAGGCTCCGCAGAGAAAACAATTTCACACAAGACTGCCCCGGGTGAGGACAGGCAGCAGGGACACCAAGGCAGGGAAGGAGCAGCTGAACACTCCTGGCCTTGCCAGGGTGAGAGAGGAGCCAATTAGGGTAATTATTTTTGTAAGGGAAAGGAACCCATGGAAGAGGAAGGTGATTTGATCCCGCAGAACTTTCCTTGCCTGTTTAATTACAATTGTAGCCCCATCAAGCCTCTACCTGGTGAGAGGAATGAGGGGTTTGTCTTTCCAAACCAGCTGTGGCTCTGCTGGTGGGTAAAACCAGCACTGAGAGAGAAAAGAAACAATGGGAAGGGTTCCATTGATTGAGGAATGGAAAAAGAGATTTGCTTCTACAAATAAGCTTTAGATTTGCTGATAGATGAAACTGGACATTGAAAGATGAAAGAAACAATGGGGAAAACCCCTAAATTCCATAAGAATTAAAAATTAAAAGGGAGGGTTCTGCATTAGAGGGAAATCTCTGGGTTCAGGCGTTCTGGGAAGTCCGAACCTCTCAAGTGCCTCAGGCAATGGGGAAGAGAGAGGGAAATGGGGCTGGGAAATTGGGATAAAAAGGAGGCTGTGTCCTTCAAAAACTGGGGAGACCCTAGGGAAATGCCCCATGGCCTCTCCCTTGATTGGAATAAAGTTCCAGCACTCCTCTGTCTCCTTTTTGGACACAAACCTCAGGTGTTTTTGGATGGATTTTCTCGACACTGGGCACTTTGATGTTGGTTCTCAGAAGTCCCACAAAAAGTTTATTCTGCTCAGATAATGGATGGGATGAGATTCACAGGGACCTGTGGAAGCAGGAAATGGGAACCTGTGCACTTCAGCTACTAATTCCAGCTGATTTTGGGCAAAGTACACATTCTCTGGGCTTAAGGATCCTGAAGACAGAAGGGATGGGTTCTGCTGTGGTTTTGTGGAATTGAGATCAGCAGTAACACAGGTAGGAAACAAACAGCTGGACAAGAAGTGCCAAATATTTGACCAGAGCAAATCTAATCCTTATAAAATAAAGATTTCCCAATGAAATATCTTGTTTTTACTATGGACACAGGACTGCACAAAGCACAAGCTTGGAAAAGACTGATAAATCCATTTCGGGTGAATTTCCCACTCCAGCCATGCAAGGTGGGCACAGTTTAAAACATGCAAACCATTTCTTTTGACCTAAGGTGGTTTAGAGGGATAAAGAGAGAAGCCCACAGCTCCATCCAAAGCCCTGAGCTGTCTCTCATTGATGCTCTGCAAACACCAGCAGCTGCTCAGCTGCAGGCTCCTTCCATTCTCCAGAAAGCTCCCAAAGCAGAACTGAAACCCCAGCACAAGATCCAGTGGCACAACAAGCAGGTGGCACCAGCCTGGGCAGGGACAGGCTCAGGGCACAGCTGGGGGGTGCTGCAGATGGCAAAAGGTGTTCCACAGGTCTCAGCCTCCTTAAACCTGACAAGGAGCAGCCCAGCCTGATTTCTGCACACAACCCGAGATTAAACTCCCACCACCCACAAAAAGGCTTAAAGAAGCCACAAGTGAATAAACTCCCTCACTTCTGGAAGGGGAACGTTAGGAACAATTCAGGTGCAATCAATGAAGTGTGAAACACACAAAATAAACCAGCATTTCTGTATTTTTTATTCCTTCCTCCCTTGCTCTTATGAAGTGAAATGCATTTGGAGAATCTCCTCTCTTCCCTGGGGTTCCCAGAGCTTCCCACTGCAAGGAAGTGCAGCTGGAGCACAGTTGTTGAGTCTGTGTGTACAGAGCACAAATTAAAGCCTTGAGATGGAAAACCACAGGACAGCCCATGACCTACAACAACAGACAGAGCTCAGCAACTGGAAAATATGCTGGGGCCTGTGGGAAATCTGTTTTATTCCAGTTTTCCCTGTACTGCTCCCTGCCCAGGGTGACTCTGATCCCACCCTCTCCTACACAGGGAAGGCAACACAGCCCGGGGGGGCACAGAGCTATTTTATATCCTGGAGAAAACAGAGCTCTTTCCTCACTTCTGCCTCTGCTGGACCCATGTGAGCTGAACCTCCCTCAGGTTTTCCATCTGGAAAAGGAGGACAATGGTCCTGAGGTGTTCACAGCAGGTGGGCAGGATGTGCAGCCCAAAGCTTGATCTGGGTGCTGTAACACCAACAGTGGTACCTGTTAAAAGACACATATTATAATATTGGCTTTTTGCAAACTTTAAAATGGATTTTATATGTGTGCTGTTAAAGTAACTTTGCTATAAAGACACAGTTTTTATTTCTGTTGTTAATTAAGCTTAGTGAATAGCTGATATCAGTGTGCTTGTGTTAAAATGCCTGCTGGGGTGGGATCACATCCAATGGACACATGAAGAACATATATATATATCTATATATTCATATATATGAACATTATATATATATCTGCTACAGATCTGCCACTATCAGCACTCACCATCTGAAGGCAGTGAGAACCAAGGCCCAAAACTGAAGATGATGATAAAAAAGGACTAAAAACCACAGCCAAGGAATCCCCATGCTCTAAAAAGGCAGACCCAAGGAGGAGCCATGCTAAACAGTTCCTGGAACATGTAAACTAGTTTGGGGAAATGTTTAAATGTGCAACAGGCTGATGTAATAGAAAAGGTAAATAAAGGCTGTTTCCAAAATAGCAGGCTGAGTGCCAAGATGCACCCGGCCTAAATCTTTGCTCTATGGACTTTGTTGTACTCTTGCTGTACTTTATTAAACTTTTAGATTTTTACAGGAGAGTGAACTGTGATTTCCACAGTACCCAAACCAAGGCATTCTGTTTCCCTCCCTCCCACCCTCCTTTGATGCCAGGCTCTCTCAGCTCCTGCAGCTTCTCACTTTCCAGCCAGAGATTGACAGCAGAAATAAAACATTCCTGCAGACTCCGTGCCGTGTCTCCCTCTGCTCTCCTCTCCCAGCACCCTCGCCCTGCAGGAGGGGAGGATCAGTGCTGGAATGTGCATTCCCAGCTCTCTCCAGCACAGGCAAGGCTGTGATGAGGCTCTGGCACCATCCCTGGTGTTGGTGATTGATGGGGGCTGTGCTGGGCACCGGGGGAAGATTGCTTTCTGGGCCTGATGGATAAAGTCTCTCATGCAGCATGAAACAGCTGGCCAGGAGAATAATGGGCCCTTTGATTCCTTCCAGCAGCGAATATTTAGTAAGAAAAGCTTGCAGAGGATTTTCCCTGATGAATCTGTAATTATAGACGCTTGATTTTAGGTGTGAATGCCATAAAGCCTTCGTTAAGGAAGGATGTCTGAGCAGTTAATTAAGGCAAAGGGACCTTTATGGGATGTCACAGGAGCATTCCCTGCTGTGGGAGGGGTGAGCTGGACTGCTCAGGCTGCCTCAGCCAAGGGAACACCCAGCCAAGACCCCGGGTAAGGAGTTCCCATTCCCTGGCTGCACAACAGAATTCGTGATTGCAGGGGAGACAGATAATGCTGGCATCGAGGCTTCAGCTGTTTTCATGTATATTTCATAGACCTGTTTGCTTTTTGATGCTCAGAGCCCTTTGATTATTCTTTTTAATCCTGTTTCCAGACATCCTTCAGTGGCAGCTGCAGCCCTGATTTTGGGCTGTGGGGCAGGTGAGCTGTGCCTGCACATCCCTCCCTGTGCAGGGGCCACCAGGGCAGCTCCAGCTGTGCTTTAAATGGTGACAGCAGCACCTTTGATCTGTCCCTTCAGGCACCCCAAGTGTGGGAGGGACTGGGCAATTCATGGAGCTATTTCAGCATCACAGAAAACGTAAACTATTTGTTTCAAATATTCTTTTATGAGCTGAAATTCTGCAGGCAGATGCCAACCGTGCAACCAAGGCTCCCTGAGCAGTGGTACAAGGGATTGCCCACCCAGCAGTGCCACCTGAAAGGGCTTTGATTGCTCTGCCAGCACCCAGCTTGAACACAAAACCACTTCTCACTTCTCTCCCCAGACAGGAACCTGGCAGTTAGAAAAGGAAGCAGAATTTCCATCCTGCCCCTGGCCAGGGTGAACTCTGAGCAAACAGAAGCTCGATTTCACTCGGCCTCAGAGCTGCCAAAGCAGGAGGAATTACCAAAATCAACAAGAAACTAATCTCTTTAATCCTGGAATTTATTTTTTTTAAATAAGTTTAAATTATTGATACACTGTCAGAAGCAGCCTGAATCCAAGGAGGGGAGATTAATATTAAATGAGAATGTTTCTCCCTCTCTGTGAGGGGAAAGGATGGCAAAGTCACAAAACAAGCCCAGAACAAGTGGTCTAAGGTGGCTGAAGGGCTGGTGGAAGTTTCTGGTGGTTCTTCCCCCCAGAATTCAGGCCCAACCTGGCCAGAGGTGCAGTGAGCAGGGAAGGGGTTCCTGGCTCTGCCAGCTTTGTTCTCCCAGGAGAAAGGAACCAGGAAATCCTGGAAACAAAAGGAAAGAGGGTAAAAACTCTCAGAAAATCTGTATTGATGGTGTCTCTGTGCAGCCTGGGCTTTGTGGGCACTCAGCAGTGTCCCCTGTGCCCGCTCTCCTGCACTGCCCTGCTGCCAGGGGACACATTTGTGCTCGCCTGCTGTGCTCAGCCTTTTTCCACGTGTGGGGCTGAGCAGTGAGTGAAACACTCCACCCTGGCATCCCTCACCCTGGCATCCCTGTGCTGCAGACCTGCCACAGCCAGGGGTGGTTCTATCCCAGCTGATCCCTCCCCAGGGCAGTCCCAGGGCACGGACCTTGCCTGGGGCAAGGAGCGCAGCCCTGATGGAAAATGGCATTTCCGTGGTGAAATCATGAAACCTAAAACAGAGGCCAGGCAAAATTAAGAGAATAAAAAGCAGTTCTATTTATTGAAGGGCCTTCAGGTACATTTTGGGCAGACAAAGCCACACCCAAAAATGGACTCACAGGTTTCACACTTTTATCAGTTTGGTCCATTTGCATTTTGGAGGTTAATCTGCCAATTCCAGCTTCAGGTAATGAAGGCATTGACCCCAAGTTTGCTGCCCCCAACTTACTTTTGTTCCCATCTCTCTGGCCTGAAGCAGTGAGGTGTCCTTGATTGCCAGGCCTGGAGAGGAATTGTTGTGTCTGTCCAGAATGGGGAAGCAGCAGCTCACACTGGGTATGGAGTTTAGAGTTACACACTAAAGAGCTGCAGGGTTACAAATAGATGGAAAATATAAAAGCTGAAATCCTAAGGCACCATCCAGGGGAAGGGGGAGGCACAGCCACAGCCAAAGCTGTCCTAACACTTCATTTTCTCATTTGTGTTAATCCCAATTAAGAAAGGCATTTTTGCCCATACCTACCAAGGCGTTTCGAGGCTCAGGTGCTGAGTTCAGCTCTGCTCTCTGCCTCTGGCTCTGCAGCCTTTTCCCTGCAATATTCTCAGTGCTGAGGAGGTCACTGCCCCTATCAGAGCTGCCACGTTGCTCCCTCTCTTATCAGTCCCTGTCCTCGCAGAGGGGCCTCACCACAGGAGGAGCTGGAGCCTCTGGTGTCACTTTAAAGCCAGCAGCTCTGTCTTTGTCTCAGCCTTATCTCCCACTCCGAAGAGGGATCACTGTCTCCAGCACGCCCATAAAAATAACTGCTGTGACATTACTCAGGGAAAAAGCAGCCTCGGTGACAGGTAGCAATGCCAGGTCACCAAACTCAGCAGAAATAAAAAGAAAAGGAGCATATTTCACTGCAGGAGCCCAGGCTGACATCAGGAGAAGTGCTGGAACCGTGCCTCGGAGCTCTGTGCCAAAGGGAGTGGGGCTGTACAAGGATAATGCCTCCCTCAGTATTTAATAGAAACAGGCAGAGTTTTATTAAGCTGCCCCCCGAGGAACCCAACAAGGATCATCTCAGAGGAGAGAAACAATAAGGAAATGAATAACAACTGGCTGTGTTGCACATGCAGGGTGGTGATCGATACCACTCTGCACTGAAATTGCAGCTGGCATCCAAACACATCTCAAAAGGGAAAAATAAACAGCAGTAAGAACTCATTCATCAACCACCTCATCTTCAGAGGCACTTCAGCATTATTAAATGTTTTATTCAGCTGGGGGACTCTTTGGGCCACAGAGAGAAAACAGCAGTGGCCCAAAGACTCAGCTCTCAGGTAGAAAGCTGCAAAACCAGCCCAGGGGCTGTGTTCAATGTCCCAGGGGTTAATCAATGCCTCAGGGGGCCACTCTGTCCACACCACTCAACAAAACTCCAGTCTGAGATTCCAGATCCAGCCCAGGGTTGTGCTTCTGCAGTGCTGGTCTTTTGAAGAGCTGAAGTTGAATCAGATGTCACAACAAACCCTGCGCTGGTTCTAAGGTTGTGACCAATCACTCTGAAGTGCCCCTGAAAATGGGATTTTCTTGGGCTGGGAGGAAATGCTGCCTTTAAACCCACAGAAGGCATCCATGGCAAGGAGAGGGAGGGTTATTCCTGATCATGACCTCATTGAGGGGCTGCTTCTTTCTGAAATGCTGCCTTTAAACCCACAGAAGGCATCCATGGCAAGGAGAGGGAGGGTTATTCCTGATCATGACCTCATTGAGGGGCTGCTTCTTTTCTGAAATGCTGCAGAAAAATGGGGAATGTGTAAGGAACAGGGCACAAGTTCTCTGTAAAGAATGTTTCACCCAGGGACAGATTCCAGGCCATGTGGTTTTGTGGGATACCTTAAAGACACGAGGGCCTGTGCTCCTGTGCTGCAGACAGGTTTTCTGCCCAAGCCTCTCTCCTATTCACTGGCAGTGCATGCTTCAGGCTGGAGATCAGCCTAAGTGTGGATAAACACCTTCTGGGACAGATTTTGGGCTGCAGAGTTTCCAGTGCTTACAGATGTACTGTCTCTGGCAATATTTGGGGCTTTTTCTAAAGAGCCTTCATTGCCAGAGTCGTTAGATCACCTGGAAGTTCAGCTTGCAGGCAGCAGAGCTTGCAGACACAACCTCCAGAGACTTAAAGCTCTGAAAACACTGAAACCACGGCTGCGTCCTCATCACCTTTTTTGTTGTTGATTTTAGTACGAATGTGATCAGATGAAAAGCCTGACTCACGGTTTTTCAACACTTCAGCAAACTCCTTCTCACATTTTGCCACGTGCTCATTAAAGGCATCCATTAATTGCAGCCCACGGGTGCCACGAAGAGCAAGACTTGAGCTTTGAGACAACCTTGGCTCTCCTCATTTCCACCCCAGACAGAGCCTGGCTGGCCTGAAGCAGTGCTGAAGTCTCCCACACTGCAAACTCTGCGACTCTGATGGGAGAATAATTGCCTGCTCTCTCAGTACTAATACATTTTTGGTTTCTGCTTGGCTGCATTTGCATCTGGCTGTGCGGGCTGCCTTGCCTGCAGCGCCCTGATCGGATTTGCTTGGTCTGTGACTTACTGCCTTTGTTAGACCAACTCCCAAATAACCAAAACCAGCCTCAGGAAGGCTCAGCTTGCTGGAGCACGGACAGGAGCGTGGGGGAGATGCACGCAGCCCAGGTGTGATGTGAAGAACCTGGAACACACTCCGGGCTGGGAGATGCATCCCTGGGAGTGCTGGAGCTGCTCTTCCCTTCCTCCAGCGACAGAGCCTTGAGCACAACCAAAGCCCACGGCACAAACACTATAAATAACAGTAATGGGGCCACTGCTGGTGACATCAGAGCAGAAATTAGTGAGGCTGGCAACGGCGAAGCTGCAGCAAACTGAAATATTTTCACCCCAGTGCTTTCTGGAAAAGGTCTTTTATCTCAGAGGCTGAGTCAGAGGCGGGGAGGGGGCAGGTGCCTCGCCCCCACTCAGCCTGCTCCTGTGGGGCTCTCGCTTCTGGCTCACAGGAGGCATTTCTGGGAGCCACTTCTGACCCCCCACCACCCAGTTTCCATTCTGTGACGAGGCAGGGGGGCAGGCAGCACAGGAAAAGTGTTTCTGTGGGTATGTTTCACCCGGCTGAGTCACACTGTGGGGCGTGCGGGGAGGAAGCGGTGCCAGGCTCTAACAAATGCAGTGTCACCACACTCCCTGAATGGCATCTCCTCAATTTAGCAGCACTGCAGTGCTGCCCCCAGAGCCCCATTTCCCACAGCATCCCCTGGGAAGGGGCCTCGTTGCTGCTGCTCCCAAATCAGGATGTCCCATCCCACATCTCGTGTCCAGCAGAGCTGGGACAGCCTGCTCAGGGCTTCTCCTTCTCAGCAACACCTCCAGCACAACCCTAGCAAAAGGGTTTTACTGCCAAGGTGCCATTCTGTTGGGACTAAAGCTGCTCCAGCCTTCGGATGGGTCCTCCTGGGTGGTGCAGCCTGTGCAATAATACAGTCTGTTAATTTTACAGCCTGAGTGTGAGTGTGGATTGTGTAAGAAAGCTCTTGGAAGCAAACCAGGGCTCACTGAAGTGGCCGTGAGTGCCTTCAGCACAGACTTGAAATAGCCAGGAAGCCAAGCACATGCAGACTGAGCAGGGAGTGCTGCAGCAGAGAGAGCATTCTGCACTGCCACGGGGTGACAGGGACACAGGTGGCTTCATCAAGTGGACAGGAGCTGAGGACTGCAGCACCTGAGCTGGCAGCTCGTTTTCCAGGGGCTCAGGCAGGTCCTGCTGGCAGCTCTGGGGGCTGTGCTGCTGCAGCTTTGCTGGGTTTTGGTGCCCCAGCCCTGCAGCACAAAGATAGCTCGAGTACATCCAGATGTGCCGCAGCCAGCCCCAGCTGCAGCATCAGCACAGCTTTTAATAGCCCTGGGAGGAAGTGCTGACATGGAACTGCCTCAGTCAGCTGAGCCCCTCGAGGGGAGGGCAGCTGGCATCTCCTGAGCCTGCTGCTGGTTCCTGTCAGCTCCCAGGATGGCCAAGGGCTGGTTTTCAGTCACCCCCACACTGGCACAGCGATGGCAGGCAGGGGCAATCCTGATTTCCAGGGTTCCAAAAAGGATGGAGGGCCTGGCCCAAGGAGATGGCAGAGGCCCTGTGCTCCCAGGCAAAGTTCCTCTGTGATGCCTCCTAAAGAAGCAGGAAAAAAGTGTGAATCCAGCTTTTAACAACCCAAAGAATCCCAAGGCACTGGTGAAAATCAGTGACAAAGGGAAAATCAGTGACCTGGTCATTAACTGGATCCTTTCTCTAGAAGGGTTTCATTGCTTGGAGAGACAGCCTCAAACCAAACCCAAAATCCAAAAGCCAAAAGCCAAAAGCCAAAACCCAAAATCCAAAATCCAAAAGCTAAAACCCAAAATCCAAAAGTCAAAACCCAAAATCCAAAATCCAAAACCTCAAATCCCAAATCCCAAATCTCTTTTCCTTGGGCAAACTGCCATGAGTTGTGTTGCTTGCCCTGCCTTTGCTGCAGCCCGGGGTGCCTGGGCACACCTTGGCAGAGCAGGACAGGGAGCAGAGGAGGGCTGGCTCTGACCTTTCCTCTCAGCTGCTGTTTGTGGAGTCCCTGGGAGGACAAAGCTGCCCTTTCCTGCAGGCTGGGGCTGGGGCAGCAGGGCTGCAGCTCCTGGCTGCACTAAAAGCATTTTCTATTCTCTTCCCAGGTGTGGGGAGCATCAGCAGAGCCTGGCAGGTGTCAGGGATGGCAGAGAAACCAAATCTTGACACCTCGAAAAGATGGCAAGGAGGGAGATTTGAGAGCTTCATGTGGAAATTAGGAAATGCCAATTAAAAGTTATCAGCTTGCCACTTATGCTTTTAATATCCTGCCTGGTGTGCCTGGTTTGACACTTCTCCTGTGACAGGGAGGCTGGGAGTGTCCAGCCCACCTGGATAAACACAATCCCTGTCCTGCAGAACCTCTCATCCCAGAAAACTGTGCAGGTGATGCTGGAAAAGGAGAGAGGCTCAGGAAAGGGAGGATTTGCCTTCAGGTCAGGAAAAAATCCTTTCTGCCTGTCCCCACGGCCACACTGCCTTCATTCTGCTCTGGGCACCAAGGATAACCAAAAATTATTCTGCTTCCAGATGGATTTTAACTTTTTGGAAGTTTAAAGCAGAGACAGAAGAGACAGAAAAATCCTCATTTCCAGGCATGTTCAGACACAGATCCAAATTTTCCCTCCCCAATTCATGTGGGCCTCTCTGCAATTCTCAGGTTAGGCTGAGTTCTGCAGCAAGTTCCAGGTCTCTGCTCACAGGTTTACTTTACATAATTTTTTATTTATATTTATTTATATTTCACAGAATTATTATTATTTATTTTACAGACTTTCACAGAATTATTTTACTTTTCTCCCTCCCAGTTTTATCTGCCTGCTGCTGTCCTTGGTGCTGGATTAATGGCTGCAAAGCTTTGTGGCCAGTTTCTGTAAATTGCTGGCAGCAAACAACTCTCCTAACACACTTTGCTGCAATGAAATGCATTTTGTAGTGAAACCTATAATAGTTCAAATATAAATTAATTATAATCCCTTCTGCTGGAGCGAACCTTCATGTATAATTAACATTTATTGTGGGGGGGAAAAGGGAAGGAGAAATCCCCATCTGAGCGTTTCAGTAATAATTTCCACGTGCCTAATGTCTCTCACAGGAAGGAATATTATGGTTTACCTGTCCCTCTACACAGACCAAGGCACAGCTGCTTCCAGCTGGAGCCAAAAGATGCTGCTGCAGCACGAGGGAAACATGAGAAATTCCCCAGCACGGAGTGCTCCAGGCTCAGGAATTATGGCCAGCAGCTCTTTGCCAGATTTGGCAGAGCAGAGTGGTGGGAAGAGGCAGAATTGAGGGTATCAGTAAATGCAGCACTGACTAAAGGTGGTAAACTCAGGTAGGAGTGTCCAGAGCCACCCTGGAGCGTCCATAGGGCTTGAAAGTCCAAATTTGCCTCTATCCCATGGGCTTCAAAGTCAAAATTTACCTCTATCCTGTGAGCTTTAAAGTCAAAATTTACCTCTATCTCGTGAGCTTTAAAGTCAAAATTTACATCTATCCTGTGAGCTTTAAAGTCAAAATTTACCTCTATCCTGTGAGTTTTAAAGTCAAAATTTGCCTCTATCCCGTGGACTTTAAAGTCCAAATTTGCCTGTATCCCGTGGGCTTTAAAGTCAAAATTTACCTCTATCCCATGGGCTTTAAAGTCCAAATTTGCCCATGAGGCTTGAAGTCAAAAATTGCCTCTATCCCATGGGGTTTAAAATCCTAATTTGCCTCTATCCTGTGGTCTTTAAAGTCCAAATTTGCCTCTTTCCCATGGGCTTCAAAGTCAAAAATTGCCTCTATTCCATGGGCTTTAAAGTCAAAATTTGCCTCTATCCCACGGGCTTTAAAGTTCAAATTTGCCTCTATCCCACGGGCTTTAAAGTTCAAATTTGCCTCTATCCCATGGGCTTTAAAGTTCAAATTTGCCTCTGTCCCATGGGGTTTAAAGTCAAAATTGCCTCTCACCCATAGGGTTTAAAATCCAAATTTGCCTCTATCCTGTGTCCTTTAAAGTCCAAACTTGCCTCCATCCCATGGTGTTTAAAGTCAAAATTTGCCTCTATCCATTGGGCTTTAAAATCCAAATTTGCCTCTATCCATTGGGCTTTAAAGTCCAAATTTGCCTCTATCCCATGGTTTTTAAAGTCCAAACTCACCTCCATCCCATGGGCACAGTCCAGCTCATTTTCCCAGCAGTGAGCTGCTCTCCACCACCCTTGAACACAACATTTCCCCTGGAGCTGAGCTCTCTGAGCTCTCTGAGCTCTCTGATGTGGCAGAATTCAGTGTCCAAGCACTGCAATAACAGCCCTGCAATTTGCAGGCACTTCTGCAGCCCGGACCAGGCTTCCAGCAGAACTCTGCCTGCTCCAGGACCCCTCAGCCCAGCTGGGAACAGCTCCTGAGAGAACAGCAGAGAAATGGCTCAGTGGCTGAATTTGTGCAGGGCAGGGGTCAGCACAAACACCCAAAGCTCAGGCTAGTAAAGGAAAATTTGGAGGCTCCTTCCCCCACTTCCTAAAGTCTCTGCTCCCCATCTCTAATGAGAGCCAATTGCTGCTGATAAATTTTACATAATGGCTTTTTGCTTCTTCTGCAAATTAAGCAGAAAAATTGCCTATTAGAGGAAAAACTGGGGCGATCCTTAAAACTTGGTGTAACCTATTTAGCTGCTCAGGTCAGGTGCAGGGTGGAATCCAAGGCCTCCTTATTAATTTTCTGCAGGGAGCAGCAGTTTGCAGGGCTGCAGCAAGGCCTGCCTTCAGAGCCCCAGCTGATTGCAGGACCACATCAAAGCTGCTTGGGACCAGAGGGGTTGGATTAATTGGATTAATTCCTGTGCTGCTGCTGCTCAGGTGTCCTCTCCTCCCTTCTCACCCTTCTTTTTTTAATTTTTTTTTTTATTATTCTAGGTTGGAAGAGCCCTTCGAGATCATCCAGTCCAACCCAGCCCCAACACCTCACCCAAACCCTGGCACCCAGTGCCACATCCAGGCTTGTTTTAAACACACCCAGGGATGGTGACTCCACCACCTCCCTGGGCAGAGCACTCCAGAACTTTCTCACCCTTGCTGTAAAAAACTTTATCCTGCTGGCTAAAGGCTCACCCGCACAAAATGAGTTTATTTAAAGGTTGGAAACGCCAGGATTGATTCTCAGAGCCTTTTCTCTTAATGCCAGGACCTGCCAGAGCAGCTCCTGGCTTTTCAAAACCTTCCTGAACCCGTGCTGCCCTTGCAGCAGTCACAGGGTGACCCAGAGTGAGGCAGGAGAAATTAACCCCTGGAAAGCACCACAGCTGGCAGAACTCATCTTTTGGGGGATGTCAGCACCACCTCCTGACTCCTTTCAATTTGGGGCAACTTTTATTCTGGCTGAAGATCAGAAGGACCTCAGGCTCAGCCCAGTCAGTCAGGCCTTGGTAAAGAGTCACTCCAAACCTTCCTTATATGTTACAGTTTTATATTCACTCTCCAAATTACAGATTTGGCCCCAAGTCCTTCCTCTCCCCCAGATGGTTTGTTTTTCCTCCCCTACCCAAAGTTTAAGAGGCTGTAAAACATCAGCACTGCCTGGATCATGGAATCGTGGAGTGAAATGGAATTAAGGCCCCTTCCAACCCAAACCACGCTGGGATTCCAGGATTCCTCCACCAGTTTCACCAAAAATTGTGTTTTGTCTGCCCTGTCTGCCAGCCCTAAACATGAGCACACCTTGTTCCTGTTTTCACCCATCCTCTGCCTTCACCGCCTCACCCACGGAAATAACCAAGCCCAGCCAAGCAGCTGATCTCAAAAACTGATTCCAAAACCTCACTGACCACAGGTCTTAACAGCTCATTTACCTGCCTCAGACACAGCTCCCTGGAGGTTTATTACCTGCAAGGGATCCTCACTTAAACCCTGGGTGGTTTTTTCCTGCTCTGAGTGCTGCTGGAAACAATTCCGAGTGTCTCAGCTAATCAATGGTGTCTCACAGCCAATCTCTTGCTCCTGCCTTTTGCTTGTCCCTCTCCAGCTGAGAAAGAATTACCCAGAAATTTCCTCTATTCATTGTGAAAAATAGAAAAAATGAAATAGAGAAGGGGGAAAAAATAAAACAAGGAAAAAACCACCAGTAAAGGTCGCCAGAGCTAACCTTGGTCTGCTTCAAAAGCTTCTCGTCCTTCAAGTCAGCATCCAGAAAGCACAAAAAATAAATGGCATCTGGAGCTGCATGACAAGAGAACAGAGTCCCCCTCAGCATGAATAATGATCCAGTGCCAGCTCCTGCAGCCACCAGGGATCCTCGGGTGGGGACACAATTGTTGATATCTTCGGGTTCTGGCTGAGTCTGAGCCTGTGCTCTGAAATATCCGAGCCTGTCTCCTCTGTATGCACACAGAAATTAACTAAATAACCTCTTCTGGCACTAAATAACTGCTGCTCCTGGGAGAAAATGGTCTTAATAGGCAAGGGGAGGCGGTGCTGGAAAAGATTTTATTGACAGGCACGTGCAGAGGGACTTGGAGATGCGACAAATTCCTGAGTTCTTTCAGCCAAAGAAAACACATTAGAAAAAAATGGGCCATATTCCCGACATTCTTCTTTTTTTCACACTGATCCCTTCTCTTTTCCATCACCCAGATCTTTTATTTTCTAAATATGCCAAATGGTGAGAGAATGGATCACCCTCTCCCCTGCCTCCTCCAAAACAAATCAATGTTTCATTCAACCTGAAACACATATTTCCTCCTTTGTTTTCCCTCCACCTCTGGGAAGGTAAAAAATGCTTCTTTCCCCCCAAGTGTGCTTTCTGCTTTTCAGCACGTTGCTGCCTGTAAATGCTGGTTATTCACACAGCTCCATTTATTACGTTTTGGATTTATTTTTCTGAGGGAAATCAATGCAAGACCTGTTGTGTGGTTGGGAAGGAGCTGCAGAGCTCCTCTGTAGTGCCAGCTCCGTGTCCCCATCCAGCTGCAGATTCCTGGCTGTGCAAAAAAAAAAAAAATCTGAGTTTTGGAGCTCATTTGCAGGGCAAAGGGAGAAAATGCTCAGCATTTCTGGGGTACATCCTAAGCTGAGTTTTCACCATAAAAAATTTGTGTCTGGTTTGAGCTAAAAGCAGCTTTTTACTCTGATTTTTCCACCTCTGGCTGAGCAGAGACTCACTCTTGGTCATTCCCTCCTGCCCCATTCCTCAGTTTTTCTTCACCTCTTTTCTTCACCACCTTTTCTTCCTGAGCTCTGGAGGAGCTCTTCCAACACTCTCCTCTCTCCCTGAGTGCACCCCAGTGCAGCCAGCTAATCCAAATTCCACAGTTCTTGTATTTCTGACCAGCCCAGAGCTGAGCACTGGCTGGAGGGAGAAGCAGCCCAGCTCCTGCTGATCACACAGGACCTTTCCAGGAATTAACTTTACCTGCCAGATCCTCAGGCACAAAACAATGGCACAGGAGTGAGAAGCAGAGCTTAGGAACCACCCACGACAACGAGCCAACCACTTCATCCTGAGCTTTAATTAAAATGGGCTCAGCCACTTTGTTTCATTTATTTTTTGACAGCCACCCTCCATTTTCTGCCTAAACACAATCTACTCCCATTTTTCAGTGCCAGTGCGGGGTCAGCGACCAAAGCACGGAAATAAAACCCACATGACTGAGTTACTGCAGCTCCCGAGCACTCAGGGTTTTATTGGAGCAGCTAACTGCCTTCAGAGAACATCTGCTCCAGCTCTGAGTGCCATCCCCAGCACAGGCTGGAGCTGTACCTGAGCCTGAGGAGCCCAAAGAGAGGGGCCCTGGTGTTAAAGGCTGACCTGCCTCCATCCAAGTGTTAGCACTTCCTTTTCCTTTCCTCTCCTTCCACTCACCTTGCTGCTTCCAGCCCTCCCTCCTGTCCTGCTCTGAACACACAGGATCTGCTAAGGAAGGCAGGAGCCTCCCCTGAAATGGAAAATGCAAACCCCCTCCCTCTGAATTGTTATAATTTTGAAATTAAGGGGCTCTCCGGCAAAAATATGGGAGCAGGACTAACAGTTCTTTATTAATAAAAATAAAAAGGCAGTAATACAAAACAACACTGCCAGAGTCACCCCTGTGTGTCAGGGTGTTGGTGGCAGTGCCATTCCATGGTGGCAGTGCCAGGGGTGGCTCTGCTGGAGCAGGGATCCTGGACAAGGGTGCAATTTTCCAGGACCCTATTTACCCATATATATTCCCTAGGAACCCTCTTTAGCCTTCCAGAACCCAATTTATTCCTTGAACCCTGTTTACTCTTCCAGGACCCCATTTTACCATTTCATTACTCCACTTACCCCTCAGGACACCATTTACCATTTTAGGACCCCCATTTACCCTTCCAGGACTCAATTCACCCTTCCAGAACCCATTAGGCTCCTCAGGGCCAAAAGGAGCAGCACAATTCTCTGGGGGTTTAAGTCCTTAAGGACGGGGAGATAACTCCCTCTCCTTGTCTTCACTGGTGCCTCAAATTGGAGCTTTTCTATTTTTCAGGTTCTGTGCTGCTTTAGTGTGTGGGTCTGAGTTCATATCAGGGCATGGTGAGCTCTCTGCACAGAGCAGGGAGACAAAACAATTCCTGCTCCAGCTGGGGACCAAGGACAAATGATCCAAACCTCAGCCCAAGAGCACAACCAACGTGGGCTGGAGAGAGACAAACAAGCAGGATGGGAGTGCAGAAGCTAAAGCTGGAATTGGACAATGAACTCCAAGGTGCAAATGGAGCAGAACTGATCCCAGTGACAGAGCCCGTGCCCGGGCTGCATTTTGGGACCATTTTGGTTCATCTTGGGTGCAGCCCTGGCTGGGCTCTTGTGCTGCCCAAGGTGCATCCATGGAGGAAATCCTTTTAATAAATCCTTGCTTTATTCTGCAACTCTGCCCAGCCTCTGCTCTAGGCCAGCCTTCACAAGGCATCATCACACTGTGGATGCCTCCTGAAATCCTCTAATCTGCCTGATTTATCCTGGGATTTCAGCCCAAACTGTCCCTGTCACTGTTTTCTGAACTGCCTGGATGTCTGTGTGATGAAAGCAGAACACTTCCCAGTGCTGGAGGAGCATTCCAGCCATTCCCTCTTTTCATCCTGCAGTGAAAACCCCAAAAGTGTTCAGCCAGCTGGCAGGCACCTTCCCAGGGAGCTGCAGAACCTCTCCTTGATTTAAAGGTTGTGAATGCAGAGAACAGAAAACAGAATGGCATTTCAGGATAGGATTCCTGACATAATGAGCGAGCTGGCAGTAAATAAAAGACAAGATGAGAATCAATAGCTTGTGAAAGAGGAAAGGAACAGCAGAGGAAAAGGTAGAATACAGAGAGGGAAAAAGGTAAAAAAAACTCTCTGAGAAACTGAATTTGTAGGGGTTTGGGCTCAACCCAAGGCTGAAAGAAAGCCACAGCACAGCTGTCAGTGATTTCACCACCTTCTGGATCAGGTTCTCTGTTCTTTTGCTCTGAGTTCCTGCCCATCCATGTGAAATAATCCACGGGATACCTTTGGAGAGTAAATCCCTGCTTTCCTCCCCAGTCATGGGCACAGCAAAGTCGGGCTGGGCAGGCTCAGCTCTGCTCTGGTGCAGCCCCTAAGCCAGCCCTGGGCTCTCTCCTGACCCTGGCAGGTACCTGGAGCAGGGCCCCCCTCCCCTGTTCAGTGTCACTGCAATTAACTGGGAGGTTTGCAGTGAAAGCAAACACAGAAATGGAGTTAATTTAGGCAAACCACTAATGAGCAATACACCAGCCTCCTTTTTTACCCTCATGACCAACCTCCTAATGTGCCTTCTCGTGCTTTATTGAAATCATTAACAACTAACCCGCTGTCCTCCTTTTGGAAAACACATTCCTTCCAGATTCTGCTCCACGGGGATCTGAAAGAGCTTTCCCAATCAACAATTCACTGAATGGAGTCTCCAGAAATCTGCTGTTGTGTTCCCATCCCCAACTGACCTCGAGCTGTTTAAACCTAGATGGATTTCAATCCCACAGTCCCACCAGAACCTCCTTCCCCGCCCTCCACCTGGGATAAGAGAGGCTTTTCAGAACATGTTAGAGGAGGGCTGCTAAATGATGCATTGAAAAGAGCTGCAGGGAAAAACAACTTTATCATCTTGTGGCTTGAGCAGAAGGGGATGGGGTTCCTCAATGCTTTAAAAGATAATGAAAAAATAAAAAAAAAACCACCAGGCAGAGAGCAATGCAAAAAGGAGAATTAATACTTTGTGATGGATGAATAAAAATGGGTTCAAGAGAGAGCAAGGTCCCAGGAGAGTCGCAGGCACTGCCTGTTCAGATTAATGCAAATTCCATACTGGTATAACCTTTCCTCAGAGGATGAAAGGGTAAAAGGGTCCAGCTGCTGAGAGGATGTGCCAGGAAGGGACACGGGAGGGAGGCTCTGGAGCAGCTACTGCTCCGAGTTTGGATTCAGAGAGTGAAACAGCACGAGTTCCCAGGCTGGGCTGCAGTCAGTGCTCCCTGTGCTGGGATGGAGCATTTCTAACCTGGAGTCTGGTGCAGGTGTTGGTGGTGGTGGCCCGTGGGTGTGGGATCTCCTCAGAGCTGCTCAGAGGCTCCAAGTGCCAGGGCTGGGATGCTGGGACAGCTCCGAGGGAAGTGATGCCTTAGGAATTTAACTTTTGTATTTTCAAATCCCGTGCTGCTTTGGGGTATAACTCTAAACTCCTTACAGAGTGTCAGCTACTGTTCTCCATTTTATTCAGACAAAACAATCCCTCTAGGGCTCTAACTCAAGGACACCTCACTGTCTCAGGCCCCAAAAAGTATAAACAAAAGTGAATTGGGGGAAAGGAAAGGGAGAAGGAAAGGGGGAAGGAAAGGAAAGGGGAAAGGAAAGGGGAAAGGGGAAAGGAAAGGGGAAAGGGGAAAGGAAAAGGAAGGGAAGGAAAGGAAAGGGGAAAGGAAAGGGGAAGAAAGGAAAGGGGAAAGAGGG
>VWZV01010790.1:0-34118 GCA_013397155.1 Irena cyanogastra
TATATATATATAAAATTTGTGTAGAATTTATGGTTTGTGTCTTTTGTAGCAAAGTGTACACAGGATGGGTGAATGAAAGCTTATGTCAATTTTGTCCTGAAAGGAACTGTTTAGATGGAGTTTACACCAGCTCAAATTTCCTCTGCTCATGTTAGAAGCTGGATTCTGCCAGGTTCAACACAGAGCCAGTAAAGTCAGCAAACACCAGTGGCAAAAGTAATTCCACTGCAGGAGCAATATGTGGGGCAGAGGTGTGCTCTGAACTGCATCCAGCGTGCCTCAAATGTGGGTGACAGCCCGAGGCATCCCCTAAATATTCCTGGTGGCATCTGGGATTGCCAGAAAGATGTTTCCTGCCGCGGGAGTGTTTGCTCCACTGTGCCAGCCCCGGGGACTCTGCTGCTGGGAGCTCTGGTCAGTCTCTGGGTCCTGGCTTTGTTTCAGGGGACCTGAGCCCAGCTTTGCCAGAGGCTCACCAGTCTGGCTGTTCTGCTGTGCAAATACACTGTTGCTCCTGCAGAAAGCCATTAGGAAAAAACAGTGTAAACCCAGCACTGTTTGGCATCCAAACTCCAGCTGTCAGGCATGGGAGAAGCATCATTAATTTCTGAGGGGCTTTCTTATGTATCTGGAAGAGTAAATGAAAAGGTGAAAATAAAAAATAAATTATCTTATATAAATGGAGCACTTGGATTATAAACTAGCCATAATGTTCTGTTTCTGTGGCAACACAGAGAGACTGAAGGCTCTTACAGTAGTAGTTCTCTGACTCACTCCTTGAAATTAATGCAGTCTTTTAATTTGAGGCTGTTGGTTTGGCAAAAGAACTTCAGAAGCAGCACTTTGATGTCTTTTTGTAGCTGAGGAAAAGCCTTTAATTAGGTCACCTAAACTTCATTTTCTTTTAAACTGTTCACTTTCACAATTCCTTTTTCCTTTCCTTCCTTTGATGTTTCAAAATATATGCCAGTGATATTTAAGTTTATTTATTATGCACTGGCATTAAACCTTTGCTATTAACATTTACTTATATGCTTGGAAATTGATTAATTAAGTGTAGAGGGAGAATTATTCATTCATGTTTCATTTAACATTCTACATGCTTGTTGTATACATACGTTGTGCTCTGTAGGAGTAACAACTGTAGTGGATGTAAGAAGGTGTTATGTCTCACAGCACAGTGGCCTTCATGGTCCTAATTTCATATATAGGATGAAAATTAATTTTGACTAAGCCACTGAGAATGGATGAACTTTTGAGCTGAGCTGCAAAGTCAGACACAGACAGATCAGCCTAAATGATGGGAAAATATTATGTAAAGAATTCCATAGAAGCTAATGCTGGAGTATGTTATTGCATTATCTAACAATTCGTTCTGTACATTGTTTGGGGGGTTCAGAGAAGCAGATTTTGTTGATGTGCACGTTCAAACAGGCAGAGTTTTGACGTGAGAGCTCACACAATTATTCTCGTGCAGGGGGGAGCAGCAGCAGTACCAAATGACCTGTCATGCAGTTCAAGGGGTGGAAGGCAGCCTGTGCAGTGGCACAGACCATTACCCACGCTCTGCTAATGCTCTGTGATAGCAGCCCCATGCCGAGTGCAGGGCTGGATCCTCACAGAGACAGATCCAGCTCTGCTAAGTGGTGATGAATTCTTGTCATGCCAGTCTGCCAGGCGTCTGATGAATGAAATGCATTTGCACGAAGCGTTGAGTGTCTTTGGTGCTCAGTCTGGGGGTCTTGCAGCTGAAGAAATGGCTCCATTTGGGGGATATTGTGTTTATGGACAATTCTTCAGCCAAACCAGCAACTGGTGGTGTTTTTCAGCAGCTGGTGCAGCAAACCAGCTTCTCTTTCGAGGCTTTAACATGCCTTGTGTCACCTTGCAAAGGGCTGTAGGGACATGTGGTACCTCACCTAGTACAGTGAAATAATTCAATTGGTATAAAAAAATGATTAGGACGAAAAAAAATAGACAAGGTTGGGAGCAATAAACCAATAGTTTCTATGAATATGGTGCTGTACTGAGAAAAAAGTAAATAGTAATTCTCTCAACATTTTTAGATCTGTCTTTATTTAAAGATGTTTTTGGTGGTTTTCTTTTTCTGTTTTTTGAGGCAAATCCCAATTTAAAACACAAATAAGTTGTGTATATATGGTCAGAATATATAAATGTGTTCCTTTTATGTTCAGAAATGTGTCTCCTTATGTGGCTGTTGTTTTTTTATCTCCTGATGTGGTGATATATCAGAAAATCAGAACTGGGTAGCTAATAGCAGAGCTCTATTATGCCAAGAACAGGCTTCTTAAGAAAAGGAGCTATTTAGGAAAAGTAACTATGCTTGCGCATTATAGGGTATAGAAAAGAGTTATTAGTCATCTTAATGCCTCTCTTTTTTTTTTTACCAAAGCACCATTGTTCCCTGCAGAACATTCCCCTTGTTCTTTGTAGCTTTCAGTAATCCAGATGGACAGAAATCCATTGTCACTGCAATGAAACAAAACTGTAACAAAGAACAGGATCACAGCGTTGTGTGCTGAGATTTTGCTCAGGTGCATGTGGTGAGCAGGGAAGCATTGAAGGTTTTTGTGTCTGTAGGAGATGCAGAGACACGAAGTGAAGACGTCAGAGTGTGATCAGGAGCAAACATTGTTCTTCCAGTAGGTTTTTTCTTTTTTTTTTTTGTGCACAAAGAATAATGGAGGAGCAGGGGAAGCAGGTAGTCAAATATGAGATGAGTGACATATAACAAAGAAGATTTTATGATCTACACTTGAGGAAACTTTGGCAGAAAAATCTGACACCTGATACATCATCTGGTGCATTCCAGAGGGGAAGAAATGTGTTCTTGGCAGTTTCTGTAAACACCTCAGAGACAAGAGGTGCCTCTGGCTCAGGATGGCACGATGGCATTGAGAAAGAAGGCAGCACTTGCAGATCCAGGGAAATTAATGTGAATTTGGTACTAAAATGCTAATGGTCTCTTTCAGTGCATAGTAGGTTAAAATTGAAGACACACAGTATGTTACATTTGTTTTTCCTGTTCTCTCATGCTTTGATTAGACTACATAAATAGAATCATATTAATTGTATGTCATCTTATCATCTGCAATTGAAATTCAGGGCTGTAGCTTGTTGCCTTTTGATTGAGATGCAAAAGAGCTTCTGGTAATACCTTTTTGGAAAATAATTTACTGTCCCTGTTTTTACAAAAAAGTCTGGTTTTCTCCCCTGTTTAAATTTTTTTCAGTCCAATTTATTGATTTATTTCTATTGCTTAGGGATATTTTTTTTTCTACTGATAGCTAATGATTAAAAAAGAATAAATCTCCTGCACCAAAAGGTATTCCCAATATTCCTGTTATCGATAAACTAAGGTCAGGTTCAGTCCTGTGCATACTGAAAAATAATATGTGTAGTGGAAATGTTCCTGCAGGTTTAGGATGATTATCATTGTAACTTCTTCTGCCGTGAAAGAAGGGGAGTCTGGAACACACACAAAGAACATGGGGAAAAATTATTTTTGCATGATGTCTTTTGTAACATAGATTTTGCGATATTTCTTTAGGAGATGGTTTTGGAGGTACTGATAAGTGAGTCTTACTGGAAGCAAGAGAAAGAGTCAGATCTGTTTGTCAGTCTACACAAGGACATGGGTCAGTTCTACAAAAATGTTCTTCCTTGTAAGGTGATAGCATGGAGCTTCTAAAACTCCTGTGTGCGTGATGGTTTGGTGCTCTGGATATTGACTGTCATTCATAGCATGCTTTCATTTGAATTTTATGCTCTAAGGCTGAACTAAGATCAAACTTGCATATCTGGGTTCCTGCTGAATTTTTGTGGTTTGTGCACCCTTCATAGCTGTGCAAAATGAGAGTCTGGTGCACTGGGGTTTGATCTCCAGGGCACAAACAGGTAAAGTCAGAGCATTTTCAGGCAGCTGCACCTGAGTTTACACCTGTGCTAGCAAACTGTTGAGATTTCACAAATTGTAAAGGTGTGAAAACCCCTTGGGTGTAAGATTCTGCCTAGCCAAGCCTCCCGACTCTGCTGTCCTGTCACAGAGCCAGCATTTGTGCCCTGCTCAAGTGGGTATGAATCCCTCCCATTCAGATTTAGCAGCAATTGTGTACAGGATGTCAGACACTTCACACAGTCTGTGTCTGCACCAACATAAAAGACAGTAGAGAATTTAATTTGTAATCAGCCTTGATGTTTCTGATTTGTGCAGTGACCTTGAGCATAGATTGGCTGCCCTTCCAGAGGCTTTTAGCAGGCTTCCCTCGCACTGCTTGCTCCCTGATGCAGTGTCTGGGGAGAAGAACTTGTGGGTTTGTGGGTGTGGGTTGAGGAGAACCTCAGCTTGCCCCAGCAGTGAGAGCTCAGAGCCCAGAACCAGCCATGCCCTGGGCATCAGGAGCAGCGTGGGCAGCAGCTCAGGGGAGGGGGTTCTGCCCTCTCCTCTGCTCTGGTGAGAGCCCAGCTGGAGCACCATGTCCAGCTCTGGGGCCACTGCATAAGGATAGGGAGCTGCTGGAGCAAGTCCAGAGGAGACCATGAAGATGCTCCAAGGGCTAGAGCCCCTCTGCTCTGGAGCCAGGCTGGGAGAACTGGGGCTGTTCACCTGGAGAAGGATCCTGGGAGACCTGAGAGCTCCTTCCAGTGCCTGAAGGGCCTCCAAGAGAGCTGGGGAGGGACTTGGGACAAGGGCCTGGAGTGGCAGAACAAAGGAGAATGGCTTCAAACTGTCATAGGACAGGTTCGATGGGATGTTGGGAAGTAATTCTTCCCTGGGAGGGTGGGCAGGCCCTGGCACAGGTGCCCAGAGAAGCTGTGGCTGCCCCTGGATTCCTGGAAGTGTCCAAGGCCAGGTTGGATGGGGTTTGGAGCAACCTGGGATAGTGGAAGTTGTCCCTGCCCATGGTAGGGGTATGCAATGAGGTTTTCTGTGAGGACCCTTCCAACCCAAACCTATGCTCAGTCACTTTGTGGTAATCACTGTAAGGCTGTGTGAATCCCTAATTTCTGGACTATTTTGATACCATTCATTGTTAATAAGATTCTGTGAAATAAAAGATCAACGGTACCCTTTAGTTCATGCTTACTTTTCTTATTCCTGATAAGCTTGGACATTTGGGACCTTGTAACTGGTAGACCTTGGACAGCAAAGCATAAGAGTATCTGCCCAACACCCAGGTTCTTTCATCTTTCATGAAGGATCTGTCATCTAATTGACGCCTTTAGTCTGAATTTTCTGAAACCATGTTGCTCTTAATAAATGTTAACTAAGCATTAACCTGTCATTGATCTGTACATGTTCAGGAAAAGCAAAGCCAGCATGCAAGGAGCACTTTAGATTTGCAATTTGTGGTAAAGTGCTCTGATTTTTGAGGAATCAAGCAGCAACACTCAGTGCCATATATCATCAGTGGCAAAAAAAATGGCATAACTGAAGGACGGGCTGCTTTCAGGATAGTCTGACTGCTGATGGAATTATAAGTGCTAGGCTGTTAAGGGATGGCTGATTTTACTGGTGCACTATACTTGCATAATTCATTTTTTTCTTGATGTTCTGGGAGATCCTGAATGTCCTGAATATCCATTGGTTTTGCTTTCTTGCCTCTGCCATCTCTCTCCAGCTTACCAGTAGTTTCTGTTACACAGACAATGTTCAATGTTCATCACAAGCAAGGGTAAGGTGTCTCTTGGTAGTGTTCACTGCGTTGGAGGCCGTGTGTGTTTTTCTAGAGCAAGGAAGCTCCCAGTGGCAATGGAAGTTTTTAGCTTACAATCTACTACCAGTTGTGCTCAGAAAATAGAATTGAGACCAGCCTAATCTAGCCAAATGTTGCTCCAATAGCTGTGCTGAAACAGTGTTGACAAACTGTGTGGGGCAGCTGTCTGGCAAACTGGGCTTTTTAGCTCAGTCTTGTTTCAATTTCTCTAGAGGAGTAATTTATTCCATTGCAACTCTGTCCATCATAAAGCTTCTATAAACGTGACTAATCAGTGTTGCTAAATCCTGCTCTTAGTGGTAACTTACAGAGTCAAAATGTTGTGTTATACCTGTCCTCATTACTCAGTTCTCACAGACTGTGAAACAACTGGGTGTGGAGAGAGGACTGAGAAGAGAAGAAAGGGACTCAACAGTTGTGCTCTTGGAGCACCAAGTAAATTCATTTCATTTTCTGTTCTGGTTAAAGTGCTGAAGAGGAAGGTAGTTTGAAGTATGATATGTAAGGGAATATGCTGTTTCTGGCTATTAGAAGTGTCTTGTTTTTCATAAAGATTTATTCTATTATAACCACAAAAGAGAGACTTTTAATTAGACTTTTGAATTCCATTAGGAAAAACAAATATCAATACTTAACTACTTATATATGACTTGATAGAAAATTGCTAATGTAATTACATTTTAATAGTGTTAATGACTCTTATTTCTTATTAGTAAGAATTAAATCTAATGCAAGATTGTATGAAAAATTGCCTGCTTTCCTACCCTTAAATGTAAAGCAGTTTTATGTACCTGAAGTCAGTTTTCACTGTTCTTTGAAGTCAGGTGGTGCTGTGGTATTTTCGACTAACTGGCCTATGACAGGAGGATTTTCAAGTGAATCTAAAAGGCAGAATGTTTTAAGTGTAGTAAGAGGGTTTGGTATTTCTAGAAGTATTGCAGCAAGCACTGAGATGCTGTAAAAAAGAACAAAAAAAAAAAAAAAAACCAAAAACAAAACCCCTTAGTCTCAAGATTTACAGATAATCTGCACTAACCAGTCAGTGTAGCTACACTAATAACTAGCTGTGAAAAGGTTTTTTCTTTAAAAATCGTGCCAAATTTTGACCAGTGGAGGAAAGTGTTGTGATAAGTGGTGCAGTATCATGATGCAATTTTAAAAAGGAGTTTGCACACCTCTGCTGCCGTCTAAACTTCCCAAGTGATCTTGTTGAAAATGTGAATTATCTATATCAGGTGACACATCAAAGTACTTTCTGGAAACATCCCCAGGCTTTGGCCTTTCAAAATCCAAATCTGGACTGCTGGAACATGAGCATAAAAATTGCAAATGAGTTGCATGACTCAGGCAGCAGACTGAGGAGTAAATATATGCCAGTGCTAGAAGAGAAGATTAATACAAATCATAGATATTTGTATGAGTAATTTAAACATGAGTAGTATAACCAGAAATTAAACTTCATTAGGATGCTTAAAAATCAGGGTTCTAGATAGCTTAAAGCACAGTATAGTGTTCATGTGTTTCTAGATAGAAAGACATGCAGAGCTACACCCCTGTAATTCCCTTTTTATTTGTACAGACACAAATGCAAAAGGCAGAAATTAGTCACAAGGATTTTATACTCATATCCTCAATTTATATCCAAATCCAGGCTTTACATGTCACTGTCAAGGCAAAACTGCATGAATCTTTCTCTTAGAACAAAAGGCAAACACTCTGCAAAAGAAACCCCGATAACTGTGCTCGTATTTCTTTCCAACCTAATATATTTCTAGTTTCAGAGCCTGCCATTACTTTTGCTATATTTCTTTGTGACAGAACATTGCATTCAGGCCCTTAGGCTGCCTTTCATCCTGGCATTCAATAATAATGGACAGAGTGTAAAGATCTGTAATCAAAAGGTAAACACTGCAGCATTGTGTACAAATAACTCTTGAGATATTTATCCTGAAAGACATCCAGGTTAACATTTTAGCTGAGGACACCAGGGAAAACCTTCCTGGTGGTGAATGAGTTCCTTTTTTGTGTTTGTTTTTGTTCTGTCTGTGCTCAGCTGTTTCCTAAGCACACGGAGCTGTGTGAGCTTGCAGCAGAGCTGCTGCAGCGGCGAGGCCATTTTAACGTGACAGCTCTGAAATTCTCTCACTCCTGTTTTCTTGTTCTTGTCCTGATCCCCCCTTAAGCAGCAGGTGCTGGAGGGGTCCTACTACCCTGTCTAAACATAAATATTGTACCACTTTAGTACTGCTTTAGCACTACTGGTGCCAATCACTTCTGTCCTCACAGACCTGGCAGCAGATGCAGTTACCTGGCGTACACACGCGTCAGTTCCATGACTTGTTCCCGTTTGCCAAAAGGACTAAGCCCTGTGGTGTAAGGTGCTTTCTAGAGGTCTGTTTATCACTGTGACCTGTGATTTTAGGAATTGCACCCTAACTTGGTTATGCCATGAGTGTGCAAGCAGAGGAGGCAGCTGTCCAAGGAGCCAACACAAATCAAGGTACATTGAGCGGGATGATGAAAAGCAAGAGACCGCAATAATTTCTTTGGTTTTGCAGAACTATAAAAAATATGTATCAAGTGCCATGGTTTAAAGGCCATCTGAGGTGACAGACCCCCTGGACTCCCTGCTGCAAGGCTGCAGGGCTGCTTTGGCTCTCACCTATGCAAAGACAGGCTGCTCTATTGCCTTGGACAGTGCCTTGTGCGTGGGCAGGTGCCATGGGGACGAGCTGCAGCCTTCCGGCGGGTCCCTTAATCAGCCACATGCCTTGGATGCCTCAACTTCCTTATCAAAAAATTTGCTTCATGGCCATCTGGCACTCTCTGACAACATCTGTGACATTACCCTCTTCTTCATCATGTGAGCTTCTGCAGGGACACTCACAGCACCACCACTCACAGAGGCCAATAAGGAACAGAAGTAGAAGCAGCTGCTGTCTAGTCTGGGCATTTGTGGGCCTCTGATCCCAGTTTAACTTTGTCAAAATTTTTGAGCCTTTAAAGAGACTTGCAGGAACTCATAACTCTTATCAGGCTAACTTCCTTATATTTTAATATGTGCTAGACCCCTGGGATCCAAGCAAGTGGTTAAAAATTCTTAGGTAAGCTACATATGAGCCCAGATTTTATAAAGTTTCTTTTTTCTCTGCTACCCTTAGATATTGCTGAAACAAAGCCATATGAAGAAGATTGTGTATCTTACTGAAGAATGTAGTAATTGTTTACCTTATTATTCACTTGAACTTGGATTAGATGCAAAGTGAGAGAGTAAAGAAAGTGAGAATTTAAGTAATCTTTTTCAGTCTTTTCATTTTGCTTCTAGGTTTCTTCAGCCCTTACGTGCATGATAAAGTGAGCACTCTGTACAAAAGGTACTCAGGCCCTGGAAAAAACACCAGGTTAACTCATGACAAATGGAGTTGTCTGAGCTACAAACCCATGGTACAGTTCCTAAAAGTGATTCAGCTTGGCCCCAACAGTAGCATGTGGAGCCCTGGATCTCAATGCCCAGTGCTCTCAATGTCTGCTTCCATTCACAGCCTGTTTCTTCAGCTTTTCAGCTGACTGATCTCCTGTACACAGCTGCTACCAGGCAGCTTCCTGCAAGTATTTCAAGATTTAGCTGATGCTTTTTGTGTCTGTAGTATTAATGTCTGTTGTGGTTTAATCCCAGCTGGCAACTAAACACCACGTAGCCACTCACTCAGTCCCCTCCTTCCCTCCACTGGGAAGGAGAATCAAGAAGAAGAGATGGGTTGAGATAATCACAGTTTATTTGAGACAAAAAAAAAAAAAAAAGAGAAGGAGAGAAGGAATGAGGAATAAAACCCATAAAACCCAAGGGAAGCAGGGGATACACAACGCAATTGCTCACCACCCACTAATGGATGTCCAGCCCGTCCCTGAGCAGTGATCACCACTTCCCAGCCATCTCCTCCAGTTTGTATATAGAACATGACATTCTATGCTGTGGGATATCCCTCTTGCCTTATCTTCAGGTCAGCTCTCCTGGCTCTGCTCCCTCCCAGCTTGTGCATCTATGCTGATAGGGCATGGAAACCTGAAAAATCCCTGGCTGTAAGCACTACTTAACAAAGAACAAAACATCTCTGTGTTATCGATATATTTTAACTCTAAATTCAAAGCACAGCACTGCACCTGCTACTAAAAGAAAATGAATTCTCTCCCAGTTGGAACCAGGATGTGACCCTGGAGGAAGCAGGCTGGGCAGGGTGGAGGTGGGGTGCCTGCTCCCAGCCTGGCTCTGCTCTCCCCCAGTGCGTGGCAGCTCAGCCCCCCTGGATGTGATGTGCTTATGATGAGGGGAGAGCAGGATGAATGCCCTGAGCAAGGTGGAAGCAGGGAGGGAATTGTGGTGCTCCCAGGGCTGCTCAGGAAGCAGGGTGAGAGTGCTGACATGTCATTAGCCTCTCAGGATTGTGTCTGGGCCATCAAATCTTATTTATCACTGTTATGGCTTTTCTTTCAACGTTTCCTTGGCTTCCTGTATCTCCTGTTTTGTTTTCTGATAAAGAACTGAAATACCATGGAGACAAACTCCTTATAAACACCAAGCAGACAGGTAGGTCAGCCAGTTTTCAGCACATTATTTTACATGACATATTGAGTGGGAGCACAGTGAAGGCTGGCAAAACATCCAGTTATACTGAAACCAATCAATTGTCTCATGCAGTGGCTACAGATGATTCTCTTCATAATAAAAGAAGAATAAGCTCTCTGAGAAACCAGAAGTGACATGCTGTGTGATGCATCTCTCTGCTACAATTTGAAAAATCAGATAGGTAATTTAATTACGTTCTCTCTTTGTCTGTGCTGTTTTGAACAGCAGCAACTTTAATCTGCCTTCCCATAGTCAGAGATTACTAAATCATCATTAATTACATCAAAGTTAACAGGAATACTTACAGATTAAAACAATACTCACAAGAGTAAGTCTGGGTGAGTCACATTTGTATTTTTATCCTGAGGTATAAAGTTAAAATGAAAATAAAGAAAAAATATTTAATTCTCATGACAACCTGTTGGTGACAGCAAAGTTACATTTAAGTGCAGCATGCATTGAAAAACAAGCAGAAATAAACCAAGCTGAGCCCTGCATATTCTCAGAGAGAGGTGGACTCAACAGATTTTCATTAAATTGCTTAATTATGTTTATATAAAAAGCACCTGGTTTCCTCTAGTTTTAAAGTGACTGTCTGACCCAGCAACGCCTTGGCTAAGTAAAACAGTGACTGCAGAGAAAATTGCAGATGGTAAGGGTGGGGAGAACCCATTGTTTCTTTTAGGGAAGAACAAATATTCTTAGAGAGCAAATGAAACCTCATGTCTGAAATGGAGTCACTGTGTTGTCCCGCTTTGTGGGCAAATGCAAGGATTGTGATCAGGTGTAGGGCATGAAATAGCACTTAAGTTGATTAGATTTACATCACCTATCTCTTAAAGCTCAGGTGGGGTTAGGAGGTGTTTGCTCTTGTTGTGCCCCATGCCTGAGGAGATACAGGGCCCTCCTCCAAGTTCTAGTGGGCATCTAGAACAGGAGAATTCAGGTAAAGTTATTTATTTACCTTGATCGTGTGCTGTAGAAAATTGTCTGAATATAGATCCAGTTAATGGGTAAATAAGGTAATAGGATTAGCTATGTATCATGTATTTGAAGTTGGAAAAGAGACCAAGGTGTCTTTAAAACAATTTTGGGGGATGAATTTGCCTTTTGCCCCAGTGAGTTCACTGGAGTTTAGAGAACTAAAATTGTTCATATAAGGGTTTATTGAGGCCTGAAATGTTGCCAACAGTCAAACACTGAATAAATATGGTTTCTTTGGCAAGCCTGGCTTGATGATTGAGTATCGAAAGATTTATAATTTCTTTAATAATGCTCTTTTCCCTCTCTTCTGTATCCTCCACTGCTGATGGTAATAGGCTGTTTTGCACAGACCCTCTGTATCTAAGCAGGGTGCTAGGAACAAAATTCAGCTGAAACATGGCCACAAAAAAGTTTATGCAAACTTTACTGTGAATGGAAAACATCACATTTCATAAAGCAGCAGCTGAGCCATGGTAGTTGAATGTAGCTTGGATTCCTCCCACCTTTCCTCAGATAAGTGGATTGCAGTGGATTTCTTTGGAGTCAAATGTCATGAAGGAAAACAAATAAAGAAACAGCCTTGGTCTGGGATTTTTTGGGTTGTTGCCTTTTTTTTTTTTCTGTATGTGTGTACAGCTACAGTAGTGTAAGTGGTAAAAATGAAGTGATGGGCACCTTTAATTTTGTCCGATCAGCTGTAACTCTAGCTTTCCATACAGATTTCCTGGAGATGAATCATCAAGTCAGCTTAAAATATGTGAAAGGATTGATACCAGTTTTCTGTTGAGAAAGCCACATTTAGTTAAACTGCAAGCTTCCCCTAATGAAATAATCTGCCAAAATCTGGGCTGTTGTCCACGAAATGCAGAGAGGCTGAAAAACAAAGCATGTTGATTGCTAGAAAAGACCTATTTTTGCTGTCAATCAGGCCTTTTTATTTCAAGCTGGACAAAAATTTGGACATAATTTTGTAAGCCTGTTGCAACAAGTCTATGGCATTTCAGGAAATACAGGGATTGTGTATTCAGAGGAAAAAAAGCTTCACCCCAAATTTTGTCCTTTTTCGTCTTCTTTGTGCCAGTGTGAGCACATTAAAAGATGTGTTTCTCATTCCTGTGGAAATAGTGTTTTCCTCCGTGTTCTTGCTTTACTGGAACATTTTGTATTGACAGATCTACAGAAATTATTTTTAAGCCATCAGGGTATTTTTGCAAACCCCATAAGTATTATCACTCCCTGTCTCAGGAGGGGAAACAACAGGGTGAAATGCTTCAGTTTTTCTCTAAGGATGGGAATTTCTGAAGCCTTTAAGTGGAAAACCTGTGATACTAGATTTGTCAAGAACTTTGTCATGTAATGAGCTTTTTCTCTGAATTCTAAAATGCTGAGGATGACTTTACTACTTTAATTAACAACGTTTTTAAAGGGTGCAAAGACTTTTGCTGTTTCCTAACTCTGACTTGCACAGTTGGTGTCTTCCTCATGTCCCCTTCCCTCCTCCATCAGATGAACTGCTCTGCTAAAAGGCCAATTTAGTCATTATAAAGGGATTTTCATAGTCATGATGAGGTAAAGCAGAGTGTGAAGATGTAGGAGTTTGTATTTAATGGGGGACTGATTAAAGGAGGATTGATTGCTGAGCAGATAGTTCACACAGGCATGCATATGTAAAAAGAAAATACACATATGCATATGTATGGCTTTGTCAATGTGATACTAATTGATGGAGAGAGTATAGATGTTAAATAGACACCCACTTGAGGGCTCTCTGGAACATGGATTACCAGCAAATCCAGCTGCCCATCTCCAGTGCCATTGTGCTGTCCCTGATTGCTTCCTGCTGTGATGTGACACTGCACTGTGTCACTGCACTGACACTGCAACACAGTTGTTCCCTCTTGTATTGAGAAGAGGGAAAATAAACTTTTGCTGTCTCTCAGTTTGGATGGCAAGTCTGTTATCAGCTCTTGCACTGTTTGAAGCAGGTTGAGAGGGTAAGTGTCCATGGTTCACTAGTTCAGCGTGTCTGTGCTGATAATGCAGACTAACGTGTGGTTAAAGCTCCTGGCAAGTTATTTCTCTCTGCATTGGAGCACTGTGCAGGGAACTGGAGGTACAGAGATAGACATGGGTTGTACAGGGGTTACAGGCATGAGAAGAATTATCAAGTCAATCTAAATAAAGACAATATTCACACAAGTTTGCTCCTCTTGGCAGATTCTGGCAGTGGGGAAATTGCAGATAAATGTTCTTATTATTGCATTCACTGGCAGGTAAAATAGACCATTTTGCCTAATTGTTAAATTGATAGCTGTAGCCCTCAATTTTGGGTCCCTGCTCCTGTAATGTAAATGATTTGGCAAGGGCTGGTGTGGCTGCTGGGGAGATTGAAGTCAAAGGAAGCGCAGAAGCAGGGAAGCATCTACTCCTCAGTCCCACTCTGTCAGCCAACAAAGGGAAGCAAGAGCTCTGCAACTTAGCTGGTATAGATGTGTTTCACTGCCAGTCTTTTGTAGCTGATAAAGAGGAAAGCAAAGCTATGAGTGACTCTGGGAGAGGGTAGTGGGGATTTTTGCCTTTGGAAAGGGGAACAATAAATGAGTTTGTTTTGCTCGAGACAGCTGGCATGTGAGCAGAATTCCTCTTGTTCTTCATTCAGTGCTGTCCTGGAGACTAGAAATTAGTTTTGAGATTATGTGTAAAAGTTAACTCTGGTGTGTATGTGTTGTTGGAAAGGCTCTCTGAGCTGACCATTAAATGCAGGACATTAAACCTTGAATGGGTAAGGAATCATGTGGATGAGGCTGTGCTCCTGCTGAAGGCTGCCTGTTAGGGAGCAGTCTGAGTGGGACATGAAGGAGACCAAAGGTAACCTGGAGGGAAAACGAGTCATCGTTTCATTCTTCATTTGTTTTTTCAGAATGAAGTTGCAGGATGTGGACCTGAGCTTGCATGTGCTGCCAGCTGGGTGCAGCCTGGGCCGTGTTTCTGTTTGTGTCATTGATTTATCTCAGCAGAAGTTTCTCTTTCTCCAGGTGCGTGTTGATATTTGAGGATGTTGTGATAGTTACTGTGTGAAGATGATACTGCAAGCTGTTTTCTTAGTGAGAGAGCCTGGAGAAGGTCTTTGGATATGAGCAGAGCATGATTCTTCTGTGTCCTGTAATAACAGCTCTGGTTAGTTTGTTTTTGTAGGATCTCAAATCCGAGAGATTAGGCAAGAAGAGTGTGGGAGTTAATTTATAGTTTGTTCTAATCTGCTTCCTCTATGTTTAATGTATTTTATTGTGATCAGAGAATGTAAAGATTGACTTGGAAATGTCCCATTGACTGATCTGGTAAGGAGAAAACAGCACATGAAAATGTTTTGTAAAGCAATGTAACAGCTTCAGTGGCAAGGAACAACAGGCTTGGTTCTGCTCCAGCATCTGCCAAATGAAGTAACTGAAACTCCTGTTTATTACACGGCATAAAAGAAATGGAATAATACTGTTAAGAGTGTTATCTTTGGAAAATGACTGCACCTCACTGAAGCATGACTATAATGATGGGGAATTATGCTGCTAAAACACACCAGTTTTGTGGCACCATCATTAAAACACATACTCTGTGGTGTTCTTTGTAAAGGCTTTATTGCAGATACTCTTGTATTAACATATTGTCATGAGGCCAAAACTGGCATTGCCTTTGTCTGGAGCATTCTGGAGAGAAACCACAGTTTGTCCTGCCCTTTATCTAGGGCTTATAAATGAAAAAAAAACATTTAGTAGGATTTGTAGTCTTCATTAAACAATTGTGATACTGGACTTATCTTGTCCTATGGGTAAATGTTGCTTGTCCTTTCCATTTCTTTGCAGAGTGGTTCATATGAAGCACTCTCAGGACACAGCTAATGGTAGTAGGATTATATTTTGGAGGAAATGAGACAAGACTTTTATAACTACTTTGCTGCTTGTCATAATAACTAGCTGAGTCCTGTGGCTATGAATGTGGCTGTTGGCCACTTCTGTGTATTTTCTGACTCAGAATCTTGCTAAGGACCATCTATTCACTGTTGAAATTAAAGACTCTTTGATAGTGTTCTGATAAATGTCATTTTAATGGCAGCAATCTGTTGCTGCCCATAGCTCCAACCTAATTCTGCAGTGTCTTCTGTCTTCTTATCTCTAGTGCTGGATGCCAGGTGAGACAGTAAGGATGTATCAGAGTCCCACAAATTTAGAAGTGCATTCATATTTTCATATTATTACATGTTTTGGGGAACATTTATAAGTCATGTCCTCAATTTCACTGCATCAGATTTGAGGAAAGGGCCTTGTTCCACTGCTGGAAAGTAAATGACTCTGTGTGTACTCAGCTCTGAGTTGTTGGGGTGGTGTTTTCTGTGCTCCATGGCTTTAAACATGCAAACAGGGGTGGGACAATGCATCCTTGCAGCCTTGGCAGTCATTCCACCTGCAGCTCATCATCCTGCTGCAAAATGACAAGCATGCTCACTGCTCTTTTGTGGAGACTAAATGTTTTATTCTGCTCATGAAAAGCAGAGAGTCATGGCAAAAATATGGTTTTCCTATGCACACAAATCAAGGGAGGGTTCTTTGTTTACTACCTGCTTTGCTGTAGGAAAACTTACCTGATTGCATGGCTGTTGCATGGGGCAGCTTGCTGGAGAAAGTTTTTGGGATGGTAATGTAACAGCTGAGGTAGTATGATGCTAATTGGGAATGACTGACTTGTGGGAAGATTTCATGCTTCCACAGATGCTCTGGCATTTTCACCAATCACCCCTGTACCAGCACAGGCCAAGGAAAGCAATGCCTGATGCTCCCATCTGCAAGTGCTGGTCCCTCAAGGGCAGGAGTTGCAAGGTCACCTTGGAAAAGGACCTGTCTGTCTCCTTAATTTTCCAAGAATAAATGTAACCTCCTCTCCATTTTCCTACATTCTCCATTTATTTTCTGTGTTTTAAAATGAACCCCTTTCCCTACATCAGTATGTTCTGCCACCTTCAGTGCTTGGGGGGCAAAATGTAAATTTTGTTCCATCAGAATTGTCATATAGTCATGATAAATACAACTTCTTTTAAGAGCAGTGAGAGCAGGAATGGAGAAGTGTGTTATATATTTTAAAATGCAGTTTACCCACTCCTACCTGAGAAATAATAGGCAAGTTTCTCAGGAATGCTTCCTTTCCCTCCTGCTCTGCAGTCTTCAGGCAGTCAATACAAGACATAGGTGATAGCTATTAATAGGTTTTGCTGTATCTTCCCATTTGCTTTTATTCCTCTTTACCCACTTGGCTTGCACATGCTGATCGTTGTTACTGTTTTAACACTCTTCCCTTTTGCACCGATTTGTTTCTTTTTCCATTTCCCTTTCACCCTTTCTTCCAGGCTTCCTCCCAGTTTTGCTTTCTGCCCCTTCTCCTTTAACGTGAAGGCACGCAAGGCACAGAGGAGCTTGCAAGGAATTCAGGCTGACATCTTCCTCAAGGAAATATCAGTAGTGCCATTTCTCTGGTTCTTCCATCTTCTTTTTCCATGCTGGGCATGAGCTATAGCCAGTGGAAAACACATTAAGAAATTATTTTCTGGCTTTGTGTCACTTCATCCGTTCCCACATCTTCAAAGAATTTTGTCTCTCACCTGTTTGCAATGGGCTGCACTAACTCAGAAACTCCTGGTGAACTATGAAGTCCTCTGCTCTTTTTTTTTGCCACCTACAGAGACTTGAAGCATCCTAAAGTTCCTCTAGAGGAGTGTTTTCACTTGGGTGATTGCTGGCCCCAGGGGTGAATAGTAGCATGAATGACAGAAAATGGTGTTAACGTGTTTTCAGTGCCAGCAGTGCAGATCTCCCCATCTCTTTCCCACAATCATGGCACACAGTCCAGGGAAGTCTACTGCCCTTTGGCATGCTCTGCATCCCTGTGGGCTCGTGGGGAGAAGAGGGTGTGTTGTGCTGGCAGGAGCAGCTCTTCAGTAAACATCTGTAAGGGCAAGGCATTACTAATCTCAGTGTGTGTTACAAATGCCTCTCTGCATCTAATGACTATTTTATATATTTTGACATTTATTTCACAGCCTTTATCACTATGATATCTTAGTGCTGAAAGAAGACTTTTGGCTTTGTAAGCTTTAGATATTGATTTTTCCTTTAACTGCCTCCTCTGATTCAAGGATAAAGAGAAATATGTAATTTTAACTAGTGCAACTCATGTCACAGCCAGATTCAATATTAATGTACTAGATAGGCATGCATCAAATATTGCCTTTTAATACCCTTACCAGTGCTTTTAATGCACTTCTTTGTTCTGCAAGCTCAATATGTGGGGATTTAAAAAAAAAAAAATTAAAAATAGGATGTTAAATGGCATTTCGTGTTGATTCTTAGCACTTTAATGGGTGTCTACTACCAATAGCAATGTCCTGGAGGCACCCATTGAAACCACACTGCCTACACCATTCCTTTAGCTGGACTTGCACTCCTGCTTCTAATGTGGACGTGATATTAATCAAGTCAAGTCCTTGGATCTCATTTATGAGTCCAGGACTCTGTAAATAGAAATGTCAGTGCTGCTGGCAGCGAGCTGTGAAGCTGTGAAGCCTTTTCTATTTTACCCACATTAAAATGTGCTGTGTCCTTGGGTAGAGATGGTGGACGTCTTTGTTTCAGTCTGCTTCCCCAAAAAATAAGCTGAGTGCTATCCAAGATTTGACATATTTAAAAAGTATTAATCAGCCTTCCTAATAGTTGCTATTCAGCTAATCACACTCAAAATGGCAAATGGTTGTAAAGATGTCAAAGAGATATGCAGAACACCCACGGTTTGAGCTCTTCCCATTCTCATTAAAATAAGCTCTTATGGCCCAGCTAGTGTAATCATGTGATAAAATACTCAAATTAAGAGCATTTAATAAAAAAACATGGTGGGGAGCTTTGTTAAAGATCTCTTTAGTGTATTTTTGCATTCATGTTGAGGACATTAGAAATAATTTAATCATTGCCTGATTATACGAATGTGAGAAATAATGGGATCATTGCCTTATCACACGTGGGCTAATTCAAAGTCTCATTATTTATTTGTCAAGCATTAAGCATCAAATCAATTTGGCTTGATACTTGAAAGCAGGAAATTTAAGATGAAATTTGAAAGGAAGATTAAGAAGTAAGATTAAACCTAACAAGAGCAGAACGATTTTGCTTGCTAGAGTTGAGTCACACCTGCAAAAAGACCACAGAATAGATGGATAAAGTCAGTCTTAATCCAAGGGTAATGTATTGTGGAATGAATGGCTTATGGTTTTGGACAGAGTGCTGTTTTCAGTGTCTCTACATCTTCAGTTTTCGTGTGATCCACAGCCAAAGTTACTTTGAGGTTTCCAAACAAACCTTTTTTGCACTTACTCTTGCTTTAATGAAAATATTTTCCTCTGTATATCAGTCTATAAACCGAATACTATTATACACAATCACTAGAATAAAATCCAACTTTCAGTACTTTTATATTTTTTTTTTTTTTTTTTTTTTTTTAATGGTGACATGATTAGGGCTGAGATTCAAAAGCCCAGAGTTCAGTGAGTTGCTCTCCTTTTTCTGTAGCAGTGTGGGTATGTGTGTCTATGTGGTGCTTTGTTTTCACTACAGAAATACATTCTTTTATGTGTAAAAGCAGATTCAGAGAATGGACCGTCCAGAAACTGGATACCAAGCCTGTCTGAAGGGGGAGAATAGGACAAAAGATGAATCCTTTTTTTTGGCGGCTTTGATGGAATTGTATCATTTTCCCCCTAAAAAGGAAAGAGTTTCACTTGGGTCAGGAAGATTTTCACAATGTTAGAGAAGAATGGAGATATCAGTGTTAACTATGGAGGAGTGATCCTCTGCTGGTATTTCCTGGTGGATTTTTTATTGTCTCTGTTTGAGGTGTTGGTTGTGAGAAAAAGGCTTGAGAGAGAGGGATATCTTGAATTTTGCAGTTCCTTTTCCTCTGAATTATCTAGAAGCTGTCTGGTTTGTCTGTCGACAGACTGGGCAGCTTACAAACCCTCCTGGTGGTCAGTTTGCAGCTGTCCAAGAGGCAGAGAGGTCTGTGCTTCACCTCCCAAGGTTCTCCCCTTTGCAGCAGCTGTGCAGAGCTCAGGATGTCCCAGGCACTGTTGCAGTGTGTGATGGCTGGGCTGAGCCTCAGCAGTGATGAAGTTTAATAAGCCCAAGTGCCAAGTCCTGCATTTTGGCCACAATAACCCCCTGCAGTGTTACAGGCTGGGGATGGTGTGGCTGGGCAGTGCCCAGGCACAAAGGGACCTGGGGGGGACTGGTTGACAGCCAGCTGAACATGAGCCAGCAGTGTGCCCAGGTGGCCAAGAATGCCAACAGCACCCTGGCNGTTTCCAGGCTGCAGCAGCTTCCCTGGCTCAGAGGCTTTGCTGCTTGCCATGAGATGAACAGGGAAACGTGAGGGCTTTCAGTCCTCAGCATGTTTTATGCTGAATTAATCTCATTTAATACGAGCTGTCAGACAACATTACTATAATTTATTTACATAGCTTGAGGAATTTACTTCACATTAATTTCACCTTGCAGAATGTGTAACGTGTGTTTGTGCTGCTGCCCTGGGTTTCCTGGAGTCAGCCCTGCTCAAGTGTTTCTCTGTTTGTGATTGATTTGTCTTCCAGCTGCTAATGTGAGGGGTGAACCTAAACACTGTTGCTACAAAGATCTGATACTTGGAGCTTTCTTTATTGTTTCATTTTTTGAATGAAATGAACTTCTCTGCCTTGTAATTAATTCAATGAAAAATATGTTCCAATTAGATTCTTTTCCTTCTAAAGCAGCACCCACAATTCTGACCTTGCTTTTTACAAAGTAAAAATCTATACTTTTAAGGAGGAAAACCTATATTTTGTTCAAGCACTTTTTTGGGTGTATTAAGAGGTTGATTTTTTTACTCACTTGAGATGGGCACGGTGTCCTGCTACTTGTGTTCGCAGTTAGACTGCTGTTCTGGTGTGGTTAAAACGTTCATGGCAAAAGAAAGTAGCAATGGATGGGTGCCTGCAGCTCTCGGGTCTTCTCTCTGTGGGCAATGTTGTTACCCTGTATCTCAGTTTGAAGGTTTGTTGTGTTTTGATTTCATTAAAAAAAAAATCAAAACTGATTCTTCTGCATCTTCTTCCTTTCCCAGTTGTCTGCAAGCACACTCGGTATTGGGGTTTATGCCAAATCTAAGAGAAATTGGGGTTTATGCCAAATCTAAGAGAAAACTCCTGGGTAGGCACACAGTGTGTGGTGATTGGGAGTGGGGCTGGCCCAGCCTCATCCCCATGGGCACAGCTGTGAGCAGCAGGTGAGCAGCACTGACAGCAATGAGCCATGGAGTGCCCAGGTGTGCTGAGCAACCACCAAAGGGAACAGAGGGCACACAGGGGCACTGCATGAACAGGAGGGCATAAAAGGCTGGGCTGAAGGACAAGAAGAGCAGGTACTTGCAGCCTTCTGAAGTGATGTGGTGTTACTCTGTATGGGCAGATGCCTGAAGCCTTCTGACGTGGTAAGGTGTGACTCTGTATGGGTGAATGCTTAAATCCTTCTGAAATTGTGTGGTGACACTCTGTGCATCGTGGCCATCTCAACTGTGACATGTGCTGTGGCACTCCTGCTCTCCAGGTTGTTCCTATTTTGACCTGATGTATAAGATCTGTGGGATATAGAATTGGAATTGCTATTGCATTTGAAACTCTAATGTAAAACATGCTTTTATAGTTTAAGGGACAAGCATAGGAAAATTGGCCTGTTGCCATACTGTTTTAGGTGTGGTGTTTTGAGATGTAGGATTTATTTCCTAAAAAGGAAGTTTGATCTGGAGAAACAAAAACTAACTTGATTTTTAAGGAGTTAGGGCACTAGGTGATGCAGAAGATATGTCCCTTGTTTCTGCTTTTTGCGGTCATGAAGGGGAAAGGAGCAGGAATATAGTCAGGGTGCCCTAATTACCAAAGGAGAGACCCAAAATAGGATTGATAGAGCACCTCCTTTCTAAAATAGAAAATCCTGTTGCCTCATTAAGGATTGTGGATATCATATTTACCTTCTCTGAGGTGCACACTGAGGAGGGAAGGTCCATTTAATGAAACCAAGAGGTGACTTGAAGCTCAGAAGGCTTCTCATAAGGGAATATTCTCACTGCAATAATAAAAATGAGAACTCACATCTGTACAGGTCCCAGATGTCTCAAAATTCTGGAAAAGGGCTCATTTCTGATAATGTCTTGGCTCCTCTTGCCTCTCGGCAGGAGTCTGCTCTCTTCTCCAGATCCCTGTACCCCTGATACCAAGGAGCTGGCTCAAAGGCAAGAAAACAAACTTCGCTGAAATGGAAGAAACAAGAAAGCAGATAAGCTTTTGCAGGAGTCAGTGTCACCATGATCAAATTGTGTGCGTTCCCATGAAAGAAATACTTTCTTTTTTGTCCCTTTGTTGCACAGGGGAGAGGCCAGTTCCTGCTTTCGTTTAGGGCATAAGCAGAGTGCTTTGTCCAAAAGAACTCTGCCTCTGATGTAGAATTAAATGTGAGACCCCTTTTAATGACTCAGCTATGGAGCTAACCCATTTTCCAGAATTTTACAGTCAGATTGTTCCTTTGGAAAGGAACAGAGGGCATGATACCCTTTTTGGCCTTGTCCGAGCCACATTATATTTTTCTCCATGTCCTTTTCCTCCTACCCACTGGTGACAAGTTCAAGGAGAAGCCCAGGCATTCAGAGCAGGCTGAAGGTTTTGCCTTAAAACCATCTGATCTGTTTTGTGGAGGAGGAAGATTGAGGGGCAGTCTGCCTCCAAGTGCTGAGTGGCAAGGTTTGCTCAGGCCTTTCCCTGCCCCTCCTTGGAGGTGCTGCCCTAGGGCAAGACAAAGTGTCAAGGTAGAAAACCATTGCAGAACACAACTGGGTGTCTTTTCTGGTTGAAAATAAATGAAAACTCTTTTGTGATTTTGGACCAGCACCTGAATTCTGAGGGAGGACAATGCTTTATTGAGAGGACAAACAGAGCCCAGTGGAGGGGCAGGCAGGATGCAGTTTCACAGCAGCCCTCTCTGCTGGGGTCCATGGCACTCCGCAGCATGCCCCACAAAGCTTAGCACTGGGAAAATGATACTGCAGGAGAGAAATTTATGCTTGCAAGTCCTTAAAGCAATTTTATTGTGTTCTTGGTGGGTTTTACCATACTGGTTTAGTTGCAGTCACTGCTGTTCATGGAAGTTTCCTTTAGTAGCAGAATTATTGCCACAACTTTGTTTCTTGCAAGTCGCTTGTCAGGAAAGATTAATGAGACTTCTGCTCATCAGGATAGCACTTAAATGCTTAGTTATCCAAATGTGCCATGCATGATAATTTTGAATTTCCTCTTTCTGTTTCATTTCCCTGTCTGTTCAATTCTGCTTTGTAAGTATCTGAGTTTATTTTGATTATTTCTTTGTCTATTCCAGTTAAAATCTCGATGTTCTGTATGTCTTCTGCAGTTCTCTAGAGCATTATTTAACATAAGAAAGAAGGGGGTGCTTGCCATGTCTGCTGCTAGAGAAAAGGCTGCTGTTTCTTCACCATCTGCTAATGGCCTAAAACCATTAGGAGGTTGTATCCAAAAGCAGGATGTATCCCAGATTTTCTCTGCACGCATCTTTTCTATGCACACACACGGTGTATTGCCTATCTCTTAGGGTAAACCCCATCATTTTTCTTTCAGCTTTTCACACGTTTATTTCATTTAGAACATGCTAGTTACATGTGTAACTCATGCTAATGATGTCATGTTGTCCTCATAAAAAATTTGAAGTTCATAATATTGTTTTTCTTATTAGAAGAATGGGAAATCCTCATTTCAGTACAGTACTCCCTTGTTTATTTGGAGTGTAATAGAAGTATAGATTTATTAGCATACAAATGTAATGTGCCATTTATAAGTAGATATTTTGCACTATCTCTGATTCTAATTAGAAGGCACTGCTGTCTCTGCTGAGCAAAGGAAAGATGGACTTGAAGTTCTTTGTGTAGTTCTGAAAATCTACGAGATTTTCCACAAAAATAGTTCCCATGAGAAACCTGTTTGGTTAGGTGCTAGGAGCCTTGTCCTGCTGTCAGCTGAGAAACAAACCCAGGGAAATTAACAGTTCTAGGAAATAACATGATCTTTCCTTAAATATGTGGTTCTTACATTTTATCCAGTGTGTGTAGGATCAGTTTTCCTGCTGCTCCATTCTGCAGCATTGTGCTGAAATCATCTGGAGTATAGCACTGGAATTTTGGTGTGGTTTGTTTTTTGGTTTTTTTTATTTTATTTTATTTTTTATTTTTTTTTTTTTAGTTTGTTTCGTAGAGCCGTATTGACAAAGGGCTAGTATTTAAATAACTGTAAGAAAAGGACCCCTGGGCTTGGTCAGGTTTTGTGCAAAGAAGTGTTTTGAAAGGATGAAACTGTCAGTGAGGCTAGCTTTGAGAAAGTTGCCATTTGTGAAAATTATGTGTTGGTAGGTTTTATGGCTTTAACTGTTCTCTACAGCTCTTTTCCTCATAAGAGTTTTTAGCTTTCCTTCAGAACTAGGACATGCAAATCACCAGGGCCTATTAATGAGCAAAGTGTGATAGATACAGGTTGAGAATAGAAGTTATGAGTGTTAAGAGAATACAATACCTTTGTTCAAATGTTTCAACTGTGAAACTGAAGGATGAGATGGATGTAAAGGAGGATGGAAAAGGCAACATTGGGGTAAGGGACTGGCATGGAGGAGCTCTCAGGCTTTTCAGGTCTGCCTGGTTGAGGCTGCCTAAGGGAAGGAAATGTTTCCCCTGGTGGGGGAACAGTGATGGGCCAAGAGAGGCTGTGGCCAGGCAGGGTGGCACTGCCCCAGCTTTGTGTTTGACTTTAGGCATTAGGGGATAGGGAACAGTTTCATAGCTTCTTTCAGTTTTTGTCCTAAGTGGGTTTTTTTGAGTGTGATAGAATTCAAGGTGTGGACTTAAAGCTGAAAACAGCCACAGAGGTTTCAAATTGAGCCCATCTGCCAGCATGGAGTGAGGTGCTTTGGCTTTTTTCTGTAACAGTGCTGATCCACTGTCTCTATGAATCCTTCCAACTGCATCCCTGTCCAGTTTGACAACTGAGATGCTGCGAAGCCCTGCTTGAAACCTGAACCTTGTACTGATTATTTCTTGTTCTTTTCTCCCTTCTCCTGTGGTGGGAAGATGATAGCACTTCAAGGAAGTAGGAACTCAAATCCAGAGACAGAAGAGGAGATGAGCTGCTAGAATTTGATGATAATAGCTGGCACAGAGGGGAGTGAAGATAAGCTCTTTCTAAGAACAATGTAAATATGTAAGCAGGTAATAAACTGATGGTACAGTCCAGTAGTGTCCATAAGGCAGTTCTCATCTATGTTTAATTTCTATTTATACCTTTTTATTATAAAAAAACCTGCTCTTGCATACTGCTTATTGCATCTGTTCTTGACTTTGGTCTTAATTTAGGTCTCCAAATTTGCTTCTAGGTGGAAGGTGTTACCAGATCAGGATTTAAAAGCAAAAAACTCCTGAAGGTGGACATGGTTTAGTGAATAATAGCTCCTTTTTCTTAAGTTCATCTTAATTAGGAGTGGCTGCTGTCTTCATAAGCATGTGATGTAAACTACACCTGATTTCTTCATGCCTTTGTGATTGCAGAAGAAAAGGAGCTGTGGGGAGTCTGGATGGAGGTGAGCTCTTGCACTGATACTGGCAGTCTGATGGAACTTCCTTGGATTTGCTTCCCAAGAAAACCAAGTTACATTTTTAACTGTTAGGTGCTATGAGTCTTGTGCTCTCTTTCTCTTCAAAGACTGAGGACATGTGGAGTGTTGTGTGGCAGTTACTTGCAGATACAATGCTGCTTTTCAAAATGATGTCATAGCTCAGTATGCTATGAGGAGATGATTTGTTTTTATGAGGAATGGATTATTCTCTGTAGAAGACCTAAAGGGTGACATGTGGGATTTATTTTCTCAAGGGCTAATATAAATGAAATGCTTAAATCAAGCTGTGTTTTCAAAGTTGGATGAAGTATGAGTCTATCCTGTTCTTGCTGTCTGCTTCTTCAGCAGCTTTTTCTTTCAGTTAAAAAAGAAAAGAGAATTTTCTCTTTTGTTTTTACCTAATGTTCCTTATGCTGATTTCTAGTTTGGGATCACAAGTGAGGACATCATCAGTGTCCTACTCCTCCTTTTTCCTGGGCTTGTCTAAGGGGTCTGGGTTTTGGTAAAGATGATATTTAATAAGCTTCAATTTCCACCATAACCGTCACACTATGTAATTTGTTTTCCCTCTAGTTACTTTCTGTAAACACTGACATTACCCTCCAGAGTTTTTTCCAGTATGCTTGTGGCAGGTATACTTTGTGGTAGTTTTGGTTTTGCCTGTCTGACTCTCCCCTTGGAAACAGATTCTGCCCTTGCTGAGTTTACAGGTATGCTGGGGTTACACTGACAGTATTGGAAAGGACTTTGCTCTGCTTAATGAAAGAAGTTAAGATTTCATCTTGAACTGGTTGTGGCAGCAGGAGAACCATTTAAATTGTTTATACTGCTCCATTTTCTTGTTATGCCTCAATTGATTCTAGTTGGTTTGCTTTAACTGTCAGATTATCTTGAATTCTTTTTTCCTGTTTACCAGCTGAACACGTTTCTTTGTAAATAGAAAATTTTTGCACTCAAGTCAATGACTCTTGAATTTTCGGAGTGCCTGTTAGAAGTTGCTTTCAACTGAAGAGGTCACAGCAATATCAGAGATGCACAGATTGCTGCCCGATTAATACAATTATCAACATGGAGAAATTATTAGTTGAGTGTTTGCATTTGAATATAGCTTTTATTTTAATGCACACTTTGAAAAGCATATTTTAAGGAGACAAGTTTAAATTGAAAATGGTCCCAAGGAATGATTTCTGTCTTTTGTGCAGATCAAAGTGACAAAAGCCATTTAACAATTTGTCTGTCTTTGAAATCTAATGGGTTTTCTGCATTTCTCTAAATACAATAACTGGACACAAGTCTATTATTCCTTTTTAATGCTGTAAAAGCCAGTGTTACATTACTTAGCGTTCTTAAGACTTTTACAATGGAGATTTTTATTATGTCACATATACAAGCAATTATGTTTGACAATTTAGATGCAAAGTTGAATTGGCAGCCACTTCAGCATTCTCACCAATAAAAACATTAAGCATGTCTATTAAAAATGTTTCTCCTATAATTTATGTTTCATAAGCTTTCAGCTGTGCCACAAAAGCCTCCTGTCTCTTTTACAGCTAATTTCCTGCAGACTACTTTACAATTTAGACGTGCAAACTTTTTGTGATTAGTTTGTCATAAAAGAAGGGCCAAGTTCTGATGGTATCAAACAGCTAGGATTACACAGGAGCTTTCTGAAGATGTGTAAAACAAAATTTGATGTCCCAAAGCATAGCAGGGTCCTGATGCAAAACCAGAAGTGAGAGCCTGTGGCTGTGCTGGTGGAAGGGCTCTGGAGTCTTTGCTGCCTTGGCAGGGTTGTGGGTGAGCAGCTCAGTCACTACAGTCCTGCCTGCACCCTTCATTTACTTACCCATGTCATAACAGAGAATGCAAAACTGTGAAATAAACCTAGCATCAAAAAAAAAAAAAAAATTTCTAAGGCACATTAAGCTGAAGGCTTATTTTCCCTAGGTGCAATGTGGTGAATTAGCCTTTTTAGGTCAATCTTAATTTTTATGAGTTATCCTTTTCTTTGATAAATTATTTAAATAGGGCTACACTTCTGTAATCATCAAAATAATATCAAAAGTTCTGATTCATACTCTTGTCCTGTATGCGTGTATTAAAGAATATGCAGAAGTTTATGCTGTAGTCATATAATCATTTAAGGGAAGCTTATAGGAGTAAATATGATTGTGTATTCTGTACAAGAGGAATGAAAGAGTCAATTGTGATCTATGAACCTATTTATCATGCAAGAAGGAGAAATAAAAAGTTCCAAATATAATGTTTATTGAAGGAAACATTCAGATATTTCTGGGACGAGGGGAAGTGCAAATTCAGTGGCCTATCAGGGTGTGTATGTAAAAATAAAATATTTAATGGTGCTGTAAATGCTGCTGAATCAATTTTACTTTTGAAGACACTAATTTACTTTTGCCCAGTGGGGCAGCTCTGTGATTCAAATGAAACACCCCTATTTGTGGCTGGGAATGCTCTATGGGAAAGGAGCTGGTGGTGAGGCTGATGGGTGGCATGAGGCAGTTACCTCAGAGCTGTGTGAATAATGCTCCCAAACAAAGGAACACCTTGGCATGCTGGTTATCTTAGTTATCAGCCTTTCTCACATCAGACTCCAGCAGGCCCAGGCAGTGTGTGTTGACTCATAAGAGTTTTGACAGGATTTGGATGTTAAGAGGCAGAAGTTAATCTCTTTAAAGCTAAATCAGAAATCATGTGTTTGCCTCAGAAATCTGCCATTCAGAGTCACTTATTACATGTTGTATTTGGAATAGATTAAGAAAGATGAAATGCAATATTTGGATACTGGAAATGTCCCAACTACAGAGTGCTGCAAGTAAGGAAATTAGAGGCTGGGAAGCTATTCAGAATATGTGTTTGAATAGTGAATTCTTTTGTGTAGATAGCAAAGGTTTTTTGGATATCCTCCTGTTAGAAACAGACATAAGATATATTTAATAAATGAGCAATTAGGAACCCTAACTGGTGCTTTAGCCAACAGGTCAAAAATGCAGTGAGCTGTGCTTTGTGTCTGACTGGCTTGGAAGCAATAAAGTAGTACAGAAATTTGACTGTGGAAGTTGGACTATGGCTTTGCTCTGCATCTCACAGAGGGCTGCAGTTTAGTTCTGAGGTGTGAGGGACAGCTCCTGCAGCCAGGGTGTTTGGAAGACAGAGTAGCAAAGAGCTGGGTGCTGGATGGTTCCTTCCAAGCCTCTTTTCATCTTTTCAGTCCCACACCTTCACACCATTCAGGGCTTCTATTCCTCTGTGCCCCATTGCCTTCTGCACTGCTCTAACAAGTGGGGCTGAAAGAAGATTTGCCTGAAGCCATTGCTAAAATCTGTGAGAAGAGGGGAAGAATTAGCATAGAATATTTTAAAATTTCAATGAAAAAATGCTTCACTCGCTGTAACTTTCAGCTAGTTATCTTTTCTTAGCATGCTGTTAAATGATCTTAGTCCAAGTCAAACTTGCTGAAAGCAATAGTCTCAAGATTCTTTATTTTATAAAATGTCAATAACAGAGTGCTCCAATAAATGAAATTTATTGATGATCACCTTTTTCTCCCCATGTTTCAACTCAATTTCATAACAATTTCTGGCTTTAATATAAAATGTCAACAATATCTCTAGCAACCACCTTGTTCTTATTACTTGCTAATCGTATTTTTATAAAGATCATTTCTGATGCTTTGTGTATTGTAGGCTTAGTACATTTAGCCAGTGATCAAAGTTGTATAACAATAAGCCATGGTTTGACATGGAGTAGCTAAAATCTATTCAAGGTAGTAATGTCATTTGCAGATTAATTTGCCAATTCATTCGATGCTCATTTCATATAAAATAAATAATATCCAACAATCACTCAAACACTGATGACATTTCTGCTTAGAACCATTGGTAAAGCTCCATTTATTAGAATAAAACAGGACAGCAAATTGAGTTTGTATATGCAAGTATTGGGCTTGAAATTGAGGGAAAATAGTTTCAACATGGAACTGTAGTGTCATCTTTATTTATAGGAAGAAATACTTGTGTTGTGATTCCCTGAAAAGTGAATCAGAGAGATGGGTTTCCCAGGGGAATTGTTAGAGAGATTTTCTGTGTCTGCCTGAGCTGCTGTAAATATTTAACTTTTCTTATATATGTAAGCACATCAGATGGTTGAGAAAACCAGTGTTGAGGAAGAGAAGAAAGGAAAACAATGGAAAATAGGCAAATATTCTGCTGTATTTCTTCTAGTACATGTAAACCAGAAACCCACAGTTCTCTAGAACATCTCAAGGTAGAGACAATCAGTGGGAGGTTTCTTTCAGTGCTCTTCTCCACCCCCTGTAGTTGTGACCTTCCACGGTGTTGCCTGATGGCTGAGGTGGGACTGCCAGGTGGAATTTTCTTTAAGAATCCTTTTCATCTTTTTATGGTAAGAAATACAGCAGTGCTGTAAGCAAATCAGCTGCCATGCATGTGTTTACTATGCGTCAGCAAATGACAGAAATCCATCTTTTCAGTGTTCAGATTAAATACTTAATATTGATTTAGGAATCTGGGACTGAAACCTTCCTTTTTCATTTTAAAAAGGAACTTTTTTTTCCTAAAGCTTAGCAGTATTTACAAGAAAACATCTGCAATGACTTCAGGATGAGGATGTTGTGTGTATGGTCTTCATTATGTGTCTGTCCTTAGAATGATCTGTGTCAGCAGCAGTGGTAGCTGCAGGCGATCTTTCTTCACTCCTGAGATCAGGATGGATTTCCTCACCATGTGATCTGTCCTGTGTGAGTTCTCTGACTTCAGTGTTAAGTTAATAAGCTCTGCTCTTTAGGTCAAATAAACTTTTAAGAAAGCTAAATTGTGGGGCTAGGAATCAGTGTTTTCAAATGCAGTGTCGTTGTGGGAGTCAGGACAGTGCACTGGACCTGTATAATATTTTATATTACCTTCACAGATCTTTGTTTTAAGTAACTTGCTTAAAAGGGAGAGGGGTTTTTGTTTTTTATTTTTTCTTCTCCTAGAATCTCTGTTTTCCTCCCACACAATGTACCAAATTTTTCCATGCTATGCCTCTCTTTTTGTGAAACAAATGTGATTTGCTACCAGGATGCTGTCTGAAGTTCATACTATTGAGATGGGTGATTTCAACAAGGACCTATTGTGTGTGATACCTTTGTTAACTTTGAACTGTTTTGAACTGGCCATAAGGATCATCTCTACACCTTTTTTCAAAATATTTTGAGAGTTCCAATTGTTTTCTCCAGCTGAAATCAGTATCAACATGTGCATGTCCTGTTTCAGAGGCATCAGAAGCAATTAAAGAATCAGTATTTTAAATAATCTCGAGGGGTGATGTGCTTGGGTGTAGATCAAGGGAGACCCTCTGCTTACATTTAACTGGGATTCTGTGAAATGAGATTTTATTGTAGCAGACTGTGGGAGGAAAAGAGAGGGAAAATAGCTGTGAAACCACTAATTTGCACCTTATGAATATTTATATGCAAAAAACCTTTTGTGGGTGTTTGTGCAATAGATGGTGAAATCAAACCTTAGCCACCAGCAAGTGCAGCTGTCAGTAGCTGCTTCTACATACAGAAGAGTTGTGGCTGCACACAATTGTGGTTCAGCCACAGGCATGCTGGGTTTGCTTGTTGAACACTGATTTTCTAGTACAGTCCCTCATTTTAGGAAATCTTGTCATCTGTGTGGAAAACTTACTTACACAAACTGCTGATAGCACTTATCGAGGTAGGCATCTTGGTTTTGTAGAAGCAGTGATCTGTATGCCTGTTTTCTGTTTGCACAAAGCAGATACATGATTTTGTCAATGAATGTATGTATGGCTACTATAGCAGTCATGCTCTTTTTGACTTTTGAAGTTTTTGAATTTTGTTTCTGTTTCTAGTGATGAGCTTTTCTATATTACCCTCTTACCTTGTGCAGTATTGCTCTGTAAAGTGAAATATCTGGGATTACCTCTGCCAGACAGTGTAAGAGAGAAGTTTTGGAGCTGCAGCAGAGGGAGGAAATGAGAACAGAGCAGGAAGAGCAGAAGTTCTTGTGCCAGTGAGTGATGTATCTAACAGGGATCACTCTTTATAAGCCAGAAAGGCTGGTAAATCCATGCAGGTTTTAAAATCAGGCCCGAAGAGTAGCCTCCATCTAGGCTATTATTTACTATAATTTACAGTTTATAATGTACTAATTAGGTATTTGTAAACCTTGATAAACCTCCATCACTACACAAGCAGTCTTGAATCTTCTTTCCTGTCCTTGTTTTCTACCTCAGTAGAGTTTGAGCTTGGATGTTCAATAGAGTGTTGTCAGGTGCATCAGGGAGGAAAATTTTGATTTCCTTCCTTGTTAAATAAGCTAATGAAGAAACAACTTCAGTGAGTCTATTGCACTGAATTCAAAGGGCCTAGACAGTATGATGTAATTTTTATAGGTGTGTATTTTTCTTACTAAACTTGTTCTTCCTAAATCCTTCTACTGTTAGTTCTATATCCATAGTAACCAAAGAAACCCCAGAGTGGCTCAGTGAGATGTTTTCTAGATGCTGTACAAACACAAAGGAATGCTGAGCAAGTTCCATGGCACTTTTGGGCTACACAAAGACAAACAATGAGGAAAAGATGTGCTAAGGAGTTAAGTGAGGATTTGTTCATATGTCATTTGTTAAAAGGTTTAACAAGGGTGTATGTGAAGGTGAAGTGGGCAGTTTTGGAGCAGGACAGGGTGAGAGAGGGGAGCAGATAAAAAGGCCCTGGGAATTTAGTGGGTGGGGATTAGACAATCAGAATTATTTAGTGGGTGGGGATTAGACAATGAGAATTTAGGGGGTGGGGATTAGACAATGAGAGTTTAGGGGGTGGGGATTAGACAATGAGAATTTAATGGGTGGGGATTAGACAATGAGGTTGCCTGTGAGTCTCAGTGGAGTGGGTGCAGACTGCTGAGTCTGTGGCTCTTTTCTCTCTGCTGCTGGTGACTTCTGGGCGACCTTCTGGTACTCCCAGAGCCCCTGTCTGAAAGTATGAATCTGCTTAGTGCTCTGAGGCACAAAGTTTATTTCCAAAAGCATCTTAAAGAACGTCTGCCTTGATTCAGAGTGTTTTAAGGTTGCTTGTGAAAACAGTAGTGTTTAATGAAGTGCTTGCTCTTGTGGAGCCAGAAGGCATTCAAATGCCTTTTAAAACAAACAAAAATCCACCAACCCCCCAACCAAAAAACAAACCAACCAACCACGTTAAAAAAAAAAAAAAAACCAAAAAACAAATATGCCACAAACCCCGATGCAGACTCATCATCCTGCTTCATCTGTAAAATGTGGATAACAATTGTTTGTTTCACCAGGAGTGTCCCTACTGACAAGATGTTGTATGGTGTGTAGATACTGTAAGAGATGCAATAATTGTAAGAAAAATAGCTGTGTTCTATGAATTGTTCAGAAGTCATCCTTAGGTAGTGCCAGTCAGTGAGAATATTGCAATATTTCCAGCCATAGAGCAACAATTTCTGTAATAATGGCTTAGATAAGCTGGTTATGATTTTAAGAGAATAAGAGATGAAGTCTGAATTATGTCACTTGGCATTGTTGTCTTTTAAGGTTTTGGGGATTTGGGACAGGGAGTGAAATCTTCTCTTATTCCTAAGAAAATTATTCCAGAGAGAGATATAATGATGTAACACCTCCAAAGATAGCTCTCTCTCTCTTTGATAAGGCTGGCTATCACACTTAATTAGCTGTTCACAATCCATTTTATGTTTTTGTTGGAAGCCTTTTCTGGAGCTTTAGAGTGCCAGGCCAAAACTTGAGACATTTGCAGTTATAGTGACTTTATATTAAAATGATAAATGAACTATGAGTGGTTCTCCAGATTTTGTTTAAAAACAAAATCAAAAATCTTTACAGAAAAACTGTTTCACAGCTATGAGTTTCTCAGAAGATGGAATAAGTGCTCATAAAATTATATATTTGCATGTGTATATAGTTATCAAGGGCCTAAACTTCACATTTGTTATTGCTGTTGAACAAATTAACTTTTCAAGACTTCAGTTTTCATTTGTTAGAACAGCAAAGTGGCAGCGTGTTCAGCTTTTACAGGTCCTCACCATCTGCTAGAGCAGCAATGAACCAGCAGTGCAATCTTGCTGTGTTGACAACCAGCTTAGTTAGGATGATTTGGAAACTGGAGCACTGCTGAAATAAATATTCTGCTTCCCCTGGGCAACTCATTGGAGTTCTTTCCATCAGTTGTAATTTATCCAGCATAAAGTTGGGATTGAGTGTTGATGTTGCATGAGTTAGCAGTGCTGCACAACATTTCTTCAGGGTCCTGGCAGTGGCTTGGAGATGAGATGGGAGCACCTTATCCAGGCTGGAGTAGCAGTGAGAAAGCAAATGAGAAAACAATGTCTGTTTCTTCATTTAAACGTTTGTTGAGGATACATTGTGGGTGAACAAATGTGGAGTGGCTGGCTCCCAAACAATAAGGTTCATCTGTAGTGTAATGTGTGGGGGAGAGCAACACTAAACAGATCTCTGCTCTAAAGAGTTGTATGGTGTGCTCTGGAAGGAGCAAAAAGAGTTAGGCATTGTTCAGTAAGCATTTCAGAGCTCACTAGAACACTGAGAAAACAGCTTGGAGTCTGGAGACTGGTCAATGAAAGATAACTTTGGAAGGATAAGCAGGTTCTGTTGTAATTTGATATTATATTCTTTGAGGATTCTTTCAAATTACTTTAGAATTAAATCATTACAGAGGAAATTAAAAACTCATGAAGTGACTTCTTTAATTTTATCCACTCATGTGTAACCTTCTAATTTGAGTAAACTCTGCTACGACATTTAATGTAAATAAGACTGCAGATAAGTGACATTGATGGGGCTGGTGAGGATTAACCACTCTTGCCTTCTACAATATCCCCATATGAAACCGAGGGGTCTTTCTCCTTTGCATTCCATTAGGTTTTACAAGCATCTTTTTTTTTTTTT